>JAQJVL010004853.1:0-40662 GCA_035578905.1 Stictocephala bisonia
CACTGTCGAATAATGAATCCCACCAAGCGGATGGCTGATGAAATGCAATGGGTCACGTGCGTTTGAACAGTTAAACTACACTAGTTGTAAACACCCAGGTCTTTAATCAATCAACCTTAGAAATTAACTGACCGTTTAAGTTATAGTTATTAGTAAAAATATGTTTTTTAGATCGACTAAATGTCACAGCATGGCATTTAGAAATATTAAAATGCATCTTATTACTAACTCCCTTTATAAATATGCATCTTATTTATACACCTTGTCTATATCATCATGCAATTTAATAGAAACAGACTTGCTTGAAATGTACTGAAATATTTTAAGATCATCGGCGAATAGCAAAAATGTTGACATAAGTCATTAATCATAATCGTAAATAAACATGGCCCCAATTTTGACCCTTGAGGTACTCCAGACTGCACAGTAAAAGTAGATAACACATGACCTTTGTAAACTACATACTGCTTTCTGTTAATTAGATATGGTGTAAAAAAATAAATGAATTTGTTGGACAATCCATAGTAGTGAAGTTTCTTTAATAAAATAAGATAATCCATCCACCTTGTTGAAGGCCTTGGCCAGGTCGAGAAATACGGCATCTGTCTGGGTCGCTGAGTCCAAACCTGAGGAGACATAATGTGTAAAATACGTTAAATTGGTATTAACAGATCGACCATGTACGAACCCATGCTGATTGAAAGAGAGATATTTCTTGAAATGATAAAAAATGTTTTTGTGAATAATTATTTCGAAACCCTTTCCTGGGATAGATAAAACAGCCACAGGTCTATGATTAATGATTTGACTTTCTTTTCCACTCTTAAATATAGGAAACTTAAATTAAATAGCAAAGTTGGTGCTTTAGTTAGAATGTCAATGCATCCTTTAAACAAATATTGTGGTAAATAATCTGGACCTGTGGTTGGTTTTGACTTGAGTTTCCTGATGGACATCCAGCTCAGTGACCCGGTCCAAGGACAGATGTGACACCCCCGCCATGGAGGGCTCCTCCATAGCTAGCTCTGCCTTAGGTTCTACCGTATAACTATTGTACATACTACTAAAATACTGTTCAAATACATAAGAAACTATAAACTTTATGACTTATCTCATGTAGTCCTGTTAGCTGTCTTAAATCATTGGAGTGGATATTAATATTTAATTATTAAATCTCTTTCTAATCAATTTAAAATTAATTTCATTTTAGTCGTTCATAAGTAAGAGGGTGTAAACAAATAAGTATACCGACTCAATACCATTATAGGCCTACATATAGAGGTGGGTAGGTCGGTCCACACCACTGTACGTGTATGATTACCTGAGTGGGTCATTATTATTATTATCATTAACACTGTCTTAAATTCAACAATACGTGTGTAGAACATTTAAGGAATATTTTTAAAATTAAGAATACAGACCAAATGATACTTTTATCCCGAAAATTGAATTGAAAAAAGCTAAAAACAAAATGTTTCGCGCCTGAACTCCACGTGCACAACTTGCGAGACAGTCAAGTAATGCGATCAACATCAAATGTAATTGAAGGGATATTATTTTACAACATTTTTACTATAAATTTAATTTTGAATTTTGTTTTAATATTATACCCAAAATATTAGTTTGAAATGGGACATAATTAAACATGTACAGTATAAAGCTTATTTATCAATTACTGCAAATATAAATCCGTGATCTAAGATTTGAGCCCTACTAAGTATGTTTTGGTCAAGTTCCACAAAGCGGCTAAAGGTAAACGCGGATAACATCCGATACGAAATTTTATTAATAACCTACAAGGACGAGCAACAACAAACGATCCTCAGGATCCTCTGGGAGATATGGATGCTACCTCCTCAGTTTGCAAAATTCAACTGAGCGAAGCTTCGTCTCCCGGTATAGTACTTCCAACTAATAGGAATATTTGTGACTGGAATTTTGTTAATTAGTGAGGCCCGCAACCACAGCTCGTGAATTATATAAATTCTCTATTACAATAATCATTCGGTAACTTTCTAGACACCTCAAGAATCTTGATAATTCTATCAAATATAGGTAAATAACGACCTATATTTTCAGAAAAACTCCCTTTTCCTGCAAAAAAACACGTTTTATCCAGAAACATTGATTACCTATTTTGGAGCAATTATTATTTTCTCATATATTTCGGTTATTTTTCATAGTACTTCCATAATTTTTATGAACATTTTATTTTTATTTTACGTGTTTTTTAAAGCTAAACACGTTGATAAAAAGATTATATCGATGCATGCATTATTTCGTGAGGAAATTGTAAAAAACGGCTTTTCATAAAATTCTTTTCATTTTGAGGGAAATAATTATTTATTTAATTATACTAGTAATTCTGAAATTTAAACACGATCATCTGACGTACTTTTTACCGCTGGAAACAAATACATCATTTGTGTCAATGGTTTTACAATATAACTACTCTATAATAAATACGTAATAGAATCGTCTAATTACTTACATAGGAAAGTTGTCCAACAACACTTCCATGTTTATTTGTTTCATATCACACATTCCGTTCCAATCAACGTACACTAACAATGTCACTGCCACTACAATATATACTACTTTAGTGTATTTTTATTTAATCAGTTTCTTACAATCTGTATCCAATCTCTAGCTAGAAGCAGACATCTAATTCTGTCTAAATCTGTTTAAAGTTAACTGATCTATATTTATAAAAGAGGATGTTTGTATATATATATATGTCTGAAGTTTATGGGCTGCCAAACCATCCAACCGATCGCCATGAAACTTTAGGATGTTGTCCTGTATACTCCCGAGATGGTTCCTGTGAAGTTTGATGCAGATCCGTCTACAAGGTCCCGCCCCACGGGCTCCTAAAGATCCCATGTTATTCAAATGGAGAATCTGAATTGTTTACAAAAAACATATGACTGTGTGGTTTAATGTAGTTTCACATGCCATAAGCAGATTGAAGTTCTCACAACAACAGTACTGTATATGTTTTGATTTATTGAAGTTCTACATTTCACCTTGAGAGTGTAGCACACACTACTTTTACTTGATCAGGTGATCTGTATTTGGTGTTAACCTTTTTTCCTCGGTAATTAAAACATGCGGTGAAACGTGAAAATAAAAAATAAATAATTATTTGTTTTGCAGTTTACTTTTTATGACATGCCTCCTAAAAAGGTATTTTTTTTTTTTATTATTTATAGTTCATAGAATGCTGCTTAAGAGTCCTGGTAAGGTCGTAGATCGATCTTCCTCACGAGGCCAAGATCAAAAAATGGGACTGTAGCAGAGTGTCTTGGTGAGGCCGCAGGCCGAGCATACCTCACGAGCGTAGCGAGTGACGACGGGGTTGGCACGCGAAGCGTGCAGGGGTACCCCCTAGTATTAAATAATTCTTGAATAAAGCATAATGGAGTGTGCCGGCCCTCGTGGTATTGCTTTTCAGAGCTATTATTTTCTACTGTTATATTTTTAATTGCTCGAGGAATGTTGTACTACTCTACCGTGTGTCCTAAATGTGATGAAACCGATTTAGTGCTGAATCGAGAAACATTCTATACTAACCTCCTTATCTATCTAACCTACACCACAGAATATAGACAGATGTCTGTGGTTATTATTATATATGAGATTTCTGTCTATATTCTGTGCCTACACGTACCCTAACCCAATCTGATCACGGTTGCTACCCAAGCTGATCACGGTTGCTATTGAAGCTGATCACGGTTGCTATTGAAGCTGATCACGGTCGCTATTCAAGTTGCATAAAGGTTGCTATTCAAGCTGATCACGGTTGCTATTCAAGCTGATCACGATTGCTATTCAAGCTGATCACGGTTGCTATCCAAGCTGATCACGAATGCTACCCAAACTGATTACGGTTGCTACCCGAGCTGATCACGGTTGCCACCCAAACTGATCACGTATGCTTTGTTCTTTTCACAGAAGTTTGCTACAGCGAAATTACATTGGAATTTTAGACAGTCACTATCGTTTTCATCACATTGGGACACACAACAATAGATTTCTTCAATACACCACGAACAATTTAAAAAATCTAACACTTGATTGTAATTCAAAATTATACCTACTTTTATAATAAGTTTGTATTTGTTATTTATCATACATTCCTAAAATTACTTTTCAAATCCAATTGTAAGTATCAATCATTGGATTTGGCTGTATTGAAAGTTGAATTGAATGTAGGAACTAGAGAATTGGAACGATGGTTCTTAAACTTCAAGAATAGTTAAGTTTGACAGTTGCATATAAAATTAGATGACAAGTAAATATTTTGTTTTCAAATATTGAACAATGATTTTATAAGTATGGGCTGGCAACAGCCCACCACCGACTGTCGACCTGTTTCATGATAGCGTGAGAGCACCGAAGTGGAAAGTGAAACGCATAGTTCCCCCCAACTTGATTCTTCCAATTTAATATCTGCATCACATCACTGTTATCACTGGTTGCTATAACTTGTTACTTTTTGATTATACTTTTCTCTTTGTTAGTGTTATATCTGTTGGTATGCTCATTGTCTTATTGAACATTATATATACTCTTGTTATATTATGCTATAGTTATTGCCATTTGATAGTGTTATTGTTATAATTATATTGTAACACCTGTACCTACTTGTCTTATGCTCTGTTATTGTATCATGTTTGGTTTTATTACTTCATAATTGCTGATATCTCATTCATTGGTCTGTCTCAGTCTTATTAGCCATCTATATTCATTATTGCATATTTATTTTTAGATTAAGTTGTTTGTGGTTACTTTACAATACTTGTAAAATGGAGATATGTCTGTTGTAAATAAAATAAAATTTGCTTGTACATTTGATTTGTATATTCTGTTTTATATTAATTAATTATTGTTATGAATCGTTTTGAACTCATAAGAAAGTATAATAGAACAAATATAAATACTAACCTCTCAAAACATCACTTATTTATAATTTTTACCTTATTAAATATGGTTTCCGCGGAAATAAAATACTTTTCCTGTAAAAATAGGCCATTACTTAACTATATTTGATAAAATTGTTAAGACTCATGTGGCGTCTAGAAAGCACATAAATACCAATTATTCACTATAATAAAATGATATATGTAAATAATCAATAATTTTACAGTAGTTTGTCGTCAATGACAGTCCTTAATTATAAGAAGAATTCAAATTATATGAAACAAGTCACATCTCTACATTTTCATATTTTCATAGGCCTAAAGTAAAACTACATATCAAAATTTCAATGAACCATTCGAATTTGATCGAGACATTCACCTAAATATGTAAACACTAGCACCCACGCTGCGATCTTCGCCTGCAAAGATTTAACTTGTATACAAAATGTATGAAATTAATTTTTTTTAATTCAAATTATTAGAAGTTGTAAACATAAAAGCATTTTAGTTTATGAACTTAGATTAAAAAGCTGTATAAAAAGCAGAAGGTATGCCTATTTATTTTGCCATTCATTTTTTACTATCTTTACTAAAAGTGCAAATTATAATAATTGTAAAGATTATGTAATATTATGTTTACAATAGATTTTTCACATTTGTTTTTATTCTTATAAAGATTAAAAACACATGTAATCAAGTTAATTATTATCTTTTATTTCAAGTTATAAATTCGAAATACAACAATTTACTGTTGAACACGCATATTTAAGAACTTATATGCGTAAAATAACTGCGTAAAAAAATAATAAATGCGTTTAAAAAATGCGTAAAAAATAAGAAAGTAAAAATAACTTTCTGAAAAACTTCTTCATAAACAACGTTATTTGTCTTTCCTTTTGGTGCTAAATTAATAAACTTGATGGACTAATTACTCTAGAACAGGCTACATACAATTTCCTGTGGGAAAATCACACTTCTATCAAAGCTATGTATGCAAATATTAAGACTTATTGAGTGTCATAGCAAACCACAAATTAATTGGGAACTGTAATATTTTGTATTGAAATGGATAGTCTGTAGGAATTAATCTGATTCTACGATCAAGCAGCCCTGCAGCTTGATTTGCTGATCAAAAGAAAAACTATCTCTTAATATCTTGAAGTCATTTGCAAAGTTAAGGTAAAAACATCAAGAACTCTGCTAATGTAATAAGCTAATAATAATATTTGCATCAACAAAATTTTTCGGGAGAAAATTTACTTGTAAACGTGTAACACTGCATAATTTTGGTGGAAAAAGGTTTCTGAGAAGCATGACTCGTGTTCCAATTTTTAAAGTAAGTCTATGTGGTGGAAACCTAGGAGGACTGAGAGAATGGAATTTTCAGTTGGAAATTTTACTTCATCATCTACTTGCACAGTTGAATCTATCGATAAGTACTCAACTGTTGTTTCTTGAAAAGAGTTTAGTAACAGTTGCCTCATTTTAGGAATCAATATTGCTTTTTCGCAAAGCCACCCAGTAGATTTATGGTTAATATTTGTAATATTAGGATATATTTTGTCTATTAATTCCTTTAGAGTAATTACCAGCTTTCCTAGTTCTGGGGACAAATTGATCTTTCCTCCAGATTCGAGATATTTACCACATATTATCAAAAATAGATCAGAAAATATTCCAGCTGTTTCATCCCCTCAAAGCCAAACTCTCATAATTTTGTAAGAAAAGATTTTTATTATAATAGACGCATCAGATTCAATCATAATAATAGAGCCTGGCAGAGAAGCTTGAGGAATTGGAGGACGGGTGTAGAATGAACAGGATGGTTGACAGTCTCTCAAGAAGTACCGAAGTCTCACATTTGGACATTTTGGATATGTAATATAGCTTATTGGAGTACTGTTGATCTATTTGGTTCATAGTGAACTTAATAGTGTTTGAACATCTGCTAGTTGTTAGACACGTAATTTACGATAGCTACCCGTACCTCATACGCTAAACCGAATACAGTCAAATGTCAATTCTCTTACTTTTTTTGTGTATGCATATTCTTACGTCTCACTAAATATTTGCATAGGACCAATAACAATTTCAGGTATGAGCAAATAGTATGCTCGACATAACAGAGATAAACATTTCAAAATATTTACAATTGTATTTCAGAAGTATCTCAAACATGGATTGCTACCAGAGCTCTAAGCGGTGGTGAAGCAACCGGAACTATGAACATTGCAGGTTTCCCAGACCACTGTCGTTTAGCTGCAACGGTTTTTCTGGTAAAACTTTTCACTTAAATCGGAATATATTACATTATAAATTTTAACAATTAAAATTAGCAAAATAAAAAGGGAAAATTTACATTAAGAAATTTAGTATGTTACATAGATTTGTTTAAAAAGTACTTGATACAGATTATGTGGCCACATACAAACTCACATCCCATTAAGTGTACCAAGAGCCACATCCAAACTCACATCCTATACTCACGTCCCAATAAGGGTACCAGCAGCCACATCCAAACTCACGTCCCAATAAGGGTACCAGCAGCCACATCCAAACTCACGTCCAATAAGGGTACCAGCAGCCACATCCAAACTCACGTCCCATTAAGGGTACCAGTAGCCACATCCAAACTCACGTCCCAATAAGGGTACCAATAGCCACATCCAAACTCACGTCCCAATAAGGGTACCAGCAGCCACATCCAAACTCACATCCAATTAAGGGTACCAGGAGCCACATCCAATTAAGGGTACCAGTAGCCACATCCAAACTCACGTCCCAATAAGGGTACCAGCAGCCACATCCAAACTCACGTCCCAATAAGGGTACCAGCAGCCACATCCAAACTCACGTCCCAATAAGGGTACCAGCAGCCACATCCAAACTCACGTCCCAATAAGGGTACCAGCAGCCACATCCAAACTCACGTCCCAATAAGGGTACCAGCAGCCACATCCAAACTCACGTCCCATTAAGGGTACCAGTAGCCACATCCAAACTCACGTCCCAATAGAGGTACCAATAGCCACATCCAAACTCACGTCCCAATAAGGGTACCAGTAGCCACATCCAAACTCACGTCCCAATAAGGGTACCAGCAGCCACATCCAAACTCACGTCCCAATAAGGGTAACCAGCAGCCACATCCAAACTCACGTCCCAATAAGGGTACCAGCAGCCACATCCAAACTCACGTCCCAATAAGGGTACCAGTAGCCACATCCAAACTCACGTCCCAATAAGGGTACCAGCAGCCACATCCAAACTCACGTCCCAATAAGGGTACCAGTAGCCACATCCAAACTCACGTCCCAATAAGGGTACCTAGCAGCCACATCCAAACTCACGTCCCATTAAGGGTACCAGTAGCCACATCCAAACTCACGTCCCAATAAGGGTACCAATAGCCACATCCAAACTCACGTCCCAATAAGGGTACCAGCAGCCACATCCCAAACTCACGTCCCATTAAGGGTAACCCATTAAGGGTACCAGTAGCCACATCCAAACTCACGTCCCATTAAGGGTACCAGCAGCAACATCCAAACTCACATCCCATTAGGGGTACCAGCAGCCACATCCAAACTCACATCCCATTAAGGGTACCAGCAGCCACATCCAAACTCACATTCCATTAAGGGTACCAGCAGCAACATTCAAACTCACATCCCATTAGGGGTACCAGCAGCCACATCCAAACTCACATCCCATTAGGGGTACCAGCAGCCACATCCAAACTCACATCCCATTAGGGGTACCAGCAGCCACATCCAAACTCACATCCCATTAAGGGTACCAGCAGCCACATCCAAACTCACATCCCATTAAGGGTACCAGCAGCCACATCCAAACTCACATCCCATTAAGGGTACCAGCAGCCACATCCAAACTCACATCCCATTAGGGGTACCAGCAGCCACATCCAAACTCACATCCCATTAGGGGTACCAGCAGCCACATCCAAACTCACATCCCATTAAGGGTACCAGCAGCCACATCCAAACTCACATCCAATTAAGGGTACCAGCATCCACATCCAAACTCACATCCCATTAAGGGTACCAGCAGCCACATCCAAACTCACATCCCATTAAGGGTACCAGCAGCCACATCCAAACTCACATCCCATTAAGGGTACCAGCAGCCACATCCAAACTCACATCCCATTAAGGGTACCAGCAGCCACATCCAAACTCACATTCCATTAAGGGTACCAGCAGCCACATCCAAACTCACATCCAATTAAGGGTACCAGCATCCACATCCAAACTCACATCCCATTAAGGGTACCAGCATCCACATCCAAACTCACATTCCATTAAGGGTACCATCAGCCACATCCAAACTCACATCCATTTAAGGGTACCAACAGCCACATCCAAACTCACATCCCATTAAGGGTACCAGGAGCCACATCCAATTAAGGGTACCAGGAGCCACATCCAATTAAGGGTACCAGGAGCCACATCCAAACTCACATCCCATTAAGGGTACCAGCAGCCACATCCAAACTCACACTCCTGTCAAATCAGTTTCATTTGAGCTCTCGAAATGTCCAAATTCATACCCCAAGGCTCTACTTCAATACGTTTGGTCTGGACTGTACACCCCTTTGGAAACAGTTTACTAAAACAGTTGCAAGTCCCCTATGCAATTAAAGGACTTCTCAAACATACTATTGGGCCCCTTTCCAGACAATCCCTGTCAGATTTCAAGGAAACCAACAGTCAGGCATCTGTAGTTGTTCACCATTCCACATGCCTTTCGAACAAGACAAGGCCGTTAACATGAATGTATTATGATAGTATTGCTTATTGGAATGTCCAAATGTTTTGGAACATGCTGATTGAAAGACCAAGGTGTTTAGGGACTTATTGTAATATTACTGATTGAAGTGGTCTCTAAATTTGCCCACACGAGTTACATACAGCGAGTTCGAGCACAGCCATTGATAATATAATCACTAACATAAAAAACGTCTCGGTGTCAGTACTAAAATTAGCTATATCCGACCATTACGCACAGGAGGCAGTAATCTCGGGATGCTCTCTGCAGGAAGAGCCACCCACTGTTTCATTAAAAAGGCTTCTTCGGCCACATAACGTTACGTTATTGAAAACACGACTTAACAAGGAAGACTGGAGTTTTATAGACAAATTTTCTAGCACAGATGATATGTACAATGCGTTCAACGAATGTTTGAACTTCCATATAAATACCTGTTGCCCATTAAGTAAACAAATTTTTAAAAATAAACGGAAGGAGAATACTTGGATAACGCGTGGTATCTTGGTTTCTAGGGATAAGCTCAAACTTTACTCAGTCTTAGCTAAAGACTCGAATAACCCTTTATTTAAAGAATTTTACAATAGATACAAAAAAAATACAAAAAAGTTATAAGGGCTGCCAAATCCCTTTCTAGCTTAGTCCATTCCTGCACTTGAAATTGAAGCTTTCACTAATCTTAATGCCTATGTTCAGCAATTTAAAAGGGAATATTTATCTACAAACCATTCAAAAACAAAATACATTCATTTTTCTTTAAGAGATCAAGAGTCTTGCTTAAAGCCACTGATAATGTTTGATGGCATTCTTCTTGATGAAACAAACTATGTCAAATTCCTGGGAGTTCACCTAGATGGGGCGTTGACCTGGAGCTGCCACATTGACAGCGTTTGTGCAAAAATTGCCTCTGGTATTTTTGCTTTGAGAAACATTACAAAATTTTGCACAGTTAAGGTACAGTGGTCTAATTTACCCTCACCTTACCTACGGAGTAAGACTGTGGGGTAGCTGTTCGCTAGACAAACTTCAAAGAATTTTTTGGCTACAAAAAAAGAGCAATCCGAATAATTTCCAAATTAAAAGTTAGAGAGTCATGCAAACAGTCCTTCAGGGAATTAGGTTTGCTAACGCTGCCTTGCATTTACATTTTGGAGACTGCACTCTATTGTAGATTCAAATGTAATTTAACATGAGGTAGCAACATCCATCAACACGAAACAAGAAGTAGTCACTGTTTTAGAGTGGCTCGGCACCGTACACCGGCCCTGGAACGCAAACTGTCTGTAGCAGGCGTCAAAATTTTAAACATTCTCCCAGAATTAAAAGGGAACAAAATTTCAACAAATTCAAGTCTTGATTAAAAGGCTACTTAGTGGCTCTCGCTTGTTATTCTGTGGGTGAATTTATAGCAGACTCCTAATTTGCAGACGGCTTGGGAGAGATCCTGTATGAATGTTATTGCTGTAGAAGAGTGGTTGTAGTAAATGAATGCGTGACTCTGTGAATGAATGAACTCCCCCACTAAACTTTGCTGACATTGTTATTTTATCCTATCACTGTATGATCATTATTACTAATAATATGACTTTTGCTATACAATATGTACATATTGTCAAAAGCAATAAAAGCTATTTCATTTCATTTAATTTAAATTTTATTTAATTCATTGAATTTGTATTCAAACTTACAAATTTAGTTTGATTGCGGTACTTTTTTTTTACTGCCTTAATTTCTTATTAACAAAATTGAAACCAATATTTACTTTCTTATACGAAAACGTTAATTGTATATAACGCTATTGTTTTTACATCATACAATTTACCTTATCTGTAGCTACTGATACTTTCTGTCTAGATAAGGTACTTTATCCTTAAAGTATATATGTTTGTATACCTAAGAGCCCAAATAAATAATGTTAAGTACATATACAACAGTGTACGTACAGCTGGGACAAAGGAAGGAGTCATTGTTTTTCTATCTCATATGAACACTGTCGAAATATTGTTATTTCTTTAAAAAAGTTGTATTAATTAATTTAGTAACATATGCATGATGTATTTTTAAGCTTGAAAACTATACACTTAGATTAGCTAATAAGTGTTATACACACAAACGTGCGCACGTGCACGCGTATGTAAAATATTAACTTGTAATATATTTTATAAATACTTCAACCCGCATGCTCACCTCAAGCCAGGTGACACTTTTTACAGGGTTAAACAAATATGTAATATACTACAACAGAGGGACCTTTTTCCATAATTTATAGTGTTCGAATGTGTTTCCTTCGCAGCAACAATTTTACTATATTAATTTTCCCAAAATGGTTTCATAAATAAAACAGAATTTAAAAAATATTAACGTTACTAATACTAATAAAAATAATTACTATAGTTATTTTTGATTGGAGTATTAATAGCATTTATTGTTTAAAATTATTACATAACATTAACATTATACTTTTACTTCAGGGCAGGAACCTCATGTTGCACCTGAATATAATGTTAATATCCGTTAAAATCGTTTTGAAACGTGCTAAATCAGGCAATGCTTTGAAATGCAGATCCGAGTTTAAATTTTTTATAGTATCGGTAATCATAAAAAGTACAAATGAACGTCACACAACACAAATGTATTACAATATAAACACAAAATACACAAATATATTAGAATACAAGTACAAAATGTGCAAATCTTATAGTGATCGATTTTGGTGAACCACGCTCACCTTTCTCAGACCAGAGAAATTCACTAAAGAATCATAATAATAATAAATTTGTGTTGTGTGACGTTCAATTGTACTTTATTTGTACCAACACGTATTGTGCTAATTAAAAAACTAATCATAAAAACATATCCAAATTTTTCTGGAATAATCAACACAAATTTAATTACTTTAATAGGTCAATCACATGATGGCGCGAGTATAATTTCCGGAGTAAAGAATGGACTACAGAAAATCACCAGGGATACCCATTATCTCGCCATGTATGTGCACTGTTTAGCACATAAGGTTAATTTGGTTCTTGTAAACTCTTGTAAAAGCAATAACTACAGTTGTTTCTTCTTTAATGTGATGCAGTCACTATATGAATTTTTTTCTAATCCTGATATGCATGCGGAATACAAAATACTGCAAGAGGAGCTACAGATCAAAGTCCCAGGCCCACATGATATCCACAAATTAAGTGACGCTAGGTGGTCGTGTAAGGCTACTGCTGTCCAATCTGTTAAGAGAAATTTTTATGCAATTCGTGCCGTCCTCAAAAAGATTGCTAATGATCTAAGGAATTCGAAGTCTCCTCAGGCCAAAGGATTACTGGCTTCAATTACATCCATGGACTTTGTAGTATGTTTAATATTTTTACTGGAGTGTTTAAATGATATAAATATCCTCAGCAAAGTACTTCAGAAGGAGGACTCTTGCATAGCAAGATGTGCGAAAGCAGCAGGAGCAGTTATTATGAAGCTCGAGTCAAATAGAAGTGAAAACGCCTGGGAGAAAAAGTGGGATGAAATAATGGAGTTTTCAAGGATTCACGAACTATATTTATTCCCTGAAAATATTTACATCACAACACAATCCAATGAGACTACCACAACATCTCGTTTCTTGAAAAAAGAAAGTCATTCGACTTCAAGTTCACATATTGCGCCCAAACGTCGACGAGTTATTTAAAAACTCTTAATGAATATGTTGTCATATCTACTGTTGGACAGTCACGAGGAGTCGATACAGAGAGTTTGAGTGATAACAGTGAAGTGAACAGCAAGGTACAGTACCGTTGTGACCTTTATTACCCAATACTTGATATTTTGATCAGTGAACTCAAAAGGTTTGCCGGTGAAGCAATGGAAGTAGCAAATGCGAGTGAAGAGTTCCTTTGCCTCAATGTAGAGAAATCTGAATCGTTTATACATAAATATCCAGTGCCCGGATTGAACCAAACTATGCTCGTATCAGAAATGAGCATCCTTCGGTGCGTTCTCGAGTCAGATGGTATCAACCCGAAAGAAATACCACTTAAAGAGTTGGTTAAAATATTAAAAGCTCTGGTTTTTAATTCAAGATGATATTTATCCCAATTTCAAACTGCTTTTTAAGATTTGTCTTACCCTTCCATTTAATAGTGCTACAGTACTTGTGAACGATCGTTCTCGACAATGAGAAGAATTAATTGTCATGGCTTAGGTCATCCATGGTCTAAGAACGTTTCTCCAATTTGGCTGTAATTTATTCAGAATCTGATTTAGTAAAAAGCCTTAACTTGGATAAACTAACGGATAAATGTGCACAAAAAGTAATAGAAAATTGCCTCATATTTAATTATTAATAAAGGAGTGCTAATATTGTAGTTCTGATGTGTTAGTATAAGGGTTACATTGCTTGACAATATGAGACCGTTCTATTGTAGAAAGTAAATATGTATATAACTGGTTTATATTGCTATACAACCAATATTATGTTTATGTTTGATAAAAATAAACATCAATTTCATGTTCTGAGTTTAAGGGTAGCACGAAGGTTGTATATTTTTCATGTTAAATTTGTATAATTTGTGCATAGTTTTCTCCAAAACTACAGAAGATATTGAACCCAAATTTTTACCATGTGTTCTTTACATATAGTAGTACACTTTAACACAACAATTTCCAAATAAAGATAAAAATATTTTTTTATTAAATAAAAAATTGTTTATATTTGTAACAATTAAAAAATATTTATTTATCTTATAAAATCAAAACCAAGAAGAATATTGTCATTCCCGGTGTTAAAGTGTGCATTGTAAGATGGAAATAGGTGGTAAAAATTTGGTACCATTATTAGCAGTAGTTCCTGAGAAAATCATGCATCAAGTTATAAAAACACAGTTTTCGGAAAACGATAAATAAAGATAAACAGAATCAAAAACTAAAGAAATATGTTATTTAAAGTAATTTATCACTTTAAAACAGGCCAGCTCCATAGCTAGGGTCATCAGGGTCTTCTTAAGTGTCTTCCAACCTTCTTTTGATCTGTCTTTTTGCCTGTCTTGCTTGTTTTTTTCATTTCGGATGAGCTGCGCTTAGAAGATTATATTCTAAGTTTATCAAGTTTCTTCATGCTTAAAATTGTTTGTTTCCCTATATCCATGCCTAATTTTTGTAGAACCATACACTTTGTGACATTTCCATTGTTAAATGATGACACAGCATCATGAACACCAAAATGTAAAGTCTTTAGTTCAACAAACCCGGTTTAGGCAACCTTGACCAGATAACAGCAAATTGACACTTTCATTCGGGTTTTGGGTTTTCCTGTGTAGACATTTTTTCAGCAATTCTTTGTCTGAAAGACTTCTAAATATAGGCTTTAGTAGACAATAGGTGTTGAAGCGAGACTCACTTTTCTGGCCTCTGATTGGTCGAGAGCGGTCACGTGACCTGATTCAAGATGGCGACCGGAAGTGGATCCAAGATGGCCGCCGGAAACGGAGGCAGTGGTACCAACCTCCGTGGGAATTTTCCCTCCCAAAATCTCCCTCAAATTCCTAAATTTCCCTCCAAATTCCCACATCATACTATATAAAATTCAATGTTTACTTTGTTATACTATATAAAATACACTAACTTTTTCCATGTTATACTATATAAAATTCACTGTTAACCTTGTTATACTATATAAAATTCAGTCTTAACCTAACTTTTTCCATGTGATACTATATAAAATTCACTGTTAACCTTGTTATACTATATAAAATACACTCCTAACCTTTCCCTCGTTATACTATATAAAATGTAAAAAGATGGCGGTCTTTTATATATATATGTACTATAATAAATACACTTTTAAACTTCGATTATTACCGTCGGCTACCTTCGTACGCTCTTAGCCTACGATATACGCGTCGGCTGCTGGTCTGGCGCGCATGTGCGGGGACTTGTGCTCGGTGGACAAGCGCGTTACGTCACCACTCATACAGCGGCTGCGAAACTCGGGTATAGGACTCCAGGCGCCAGACTGGTTTTCCTGTCGCGACACTCAAGGTTGCCCTTGACGGGCATGCGTGGGAACTACCAACAGCTGTGCGCCGCGCTCTACTCCCTCCCTCCCTACCTACCACAAGTAATCTTTCTCACTTCTGCTCTTGCGCTCGTACTGATCAGACGTTGGTTGCTCCTACTCGATATTAAATACAATTATCTTGTAATTTATATTTTGAGCACCGTTCTCTGTACGGTATTTTGTGCCCTTTGTTTTACTTTAATTTAATAATTAATTTTTAATCAATTTAAAGTAAATTTAATTGCATCCTAACCATGGAATCCTTTGCCATTAACGATAACCTAGTCACCATTTCCCGTCGATTCGACACTTCCGGTTCCGATCTCCTTAACGTACTTACTGAACATAAAAATAAAATTATGTCCGAAATAAATAAACACCTAAACAGGCTCGGGGGAGTAAAATGGTACATCGCGGTTCAAATTAAATTCACCAAAACAATAAACAACGAAGAAATGACTACAACTCCCTTCTTTCACGGTAAAACCCGTCCTTTGCTACCTTCCGATTCTCTAGATACTCAATACTCTGAAGCTACTGACAAAATTTTAGAAAGCGTGGCTAAGTGGGTTAGCCAGGGTAGTGGGTGGGTACTTGAAAACGTTTTACGTCTAGATTTGTTCATTGTTAAATTTCAACCTTTGTACGCTTCTTCTTACATACCCACCCCGAAAAAAATCTCAAACTCTATGCATGGAATTATAAATATTAAGAACGACAATCAAAAATGTTTCCTGTACTCTGTACTTGCCCATTTGTACCCAGACCGACATAGGCGAATAAGCTATTACAAAAAACTTGAAAATAAATTAAACATGTCTGGGATTAGCTATCCTGTCAAAATTACCAATTTAGATAAATTTGAAAAACTGAACCCCGCTTTATCCGTAAATGTCTTTGGATTTGAAAAAGACGAAATTTACCCTTTACATATAACCAAAGAAAAATTTAGAGCTCACCACATTAATTTGTTACTACTGACTACTGACACCACCTCCCACTACTGTCTGATTACCAACTTATCCCGACTTTTAACCCACTTGACTAAACACACAAATGCATCTTACTACTGTGACTACTGCCTACACAGATTTTCCTCCCAACTACGACTTACTAACCACTTACCTTTGTGTTCACCACACGGTGCACAAAAGACTAGACTACCAACTGACGACGAAAAATACATGTACTTCACAAACTACACACTAACACACAAAGTCCCCTTCACTATTTATTGTGATTTTGAATCTTTTGTCGTACCTATCTCTACTTCAATTAACGACCCTTCCACTTCACACACAACCAACACTGCCCACCACGTCCCTTCTGGCTTTTGCTATGTAATTATTGACAGTGATGGCAAACCAGTAAAACAACCCAAAGTCTATAGCGGCCCCAACGTTGTAGATACTTTTCTAAATTGTTTGATTGCAGAGTCTAAAGAGCTCTTACCAATTATTCATAAAAACATTCCTATTAAAATGTCTCCGCAAGACAAAATTATTTTCCAAAATGCTACCACCTGTCACCTTTGTCAAAAACCTTTACACGGAGACAAAGTAGCCAATCATAATCATTTAACGGGTGAGTTCTTGGGACCTGCCCACAATTCATGTAACTTAAACTATAAAGTTCCCAATCACTTTCCAGTCTTTTTCCATAACCTCAGAGGTTATGACTGCCACCACTTGATCCAAGGACTAGGCAAATTCAAAAAAGAAAAACTGTCATGTATCGCTACAACTAGTGAGCGGTACATTTCAGTCACCCTTGAATCTTTACGATTTCTGGATTCCTTACAGTTCCTAAACGCCTCTTTGGACACACTCGTGTCCAACTTAGTTTCTGACGGGGCTTCCAAATTCAAAATTTTAGGGCAGTGTATGACCAACACAGACTTACTACTACGAAAAGGTGTATTTCCATACACTTACATGACAGACGAATCAAAATTTAACGATACTGAACTTCCTCCCAAGGAGGCGTTTTACAATGACTTGACACAGACTGAAATTACTGACGAAGACTACACACACGCACAGACTGTGTGGAATACTTTTGACATGACTACTATGAAACAATATCACGACCTTTACCTACTGACAGACGTATTGTTACTTGCCGACGTGTTTGAAAATTTTAGAACGACCAGTATGACTTACTACGGTATTGACCCGTGTAACGTCTACTCTGCCCCCGGACTAGCATGGAATTCCATGCTTAAAATGACTGACGTGAAACTCGAACTACTCACAGACATTGACCAGCACCTGTTTGTTGAGTCTGGGATCCGGGGCGGTGTCTCCATGATACCTAACCGGTACGCCCAGGCCAACAATCCCTACTTACCCAACTTTGACAACAAAAAACCGACTAATTACTTACTTTACCTAGACTGTAATAATTTGTACGGGACAAGTATGTCAGATAGACTCCCAGAGTCTGATTTTAAGTGGATCGACCCTCAAGACATTGACTTTACAAAAGTACCCGACGACTCTGACATTGGATATATTTTAGAAGTCGACTTACACTACCCTGACCACTTACATGACTTACACTCAGACTTTCCACTGGCCCCCGAACGAAAAGTGGTGACATACGACATGCTATCGACATACTGTAGGGACTTGCTAGACGAACTCGACTATAAACCTCCCAAGACTGAAAAACTACTGACTACTCTCTCTGACAAAACCAAGTACGTTGTACACTACCGCACTTTGAAACTTTACCTCAAACTTGGACTTGTACTGACCAAAATACATAGAGTTCTTAGCTTTAAACAGTCCCCATGGCTAGCCTCATTTATTAACTTCAATACCGAAAAAAGAAAACAGTCTAAAAATAACTTTGAAAAAGATTTTTTCAAATTAATGAATAACGCGACATATGGAAAGAGTTTGGAAAATGTTAGGTCACGTATTGATTTTAAATTGGTCACTAACGAAAAGCAATTGGTTAAATGGACAGCTAGTCCCAGACTCAAGACTTTCTTTGCTTACAATAAAGATATCGCAGGATTGGCTTTAAAAAAACAAACCATCTTCTTAAACAGACCCATTTATGTCGGGTTCACAGTCTTAGAAATTTCAAAATTAATAATGTACAATTTTCACTACAATTGGGCAATTACAAAGTACGGAAAAAACGTTAAGCTTTGCATGACTGATACAGATTCTTTATTTTACAATGTATATACTCCAGATGTCTATGCGGACATGAAAAATGAATTACATCTTTTTGATACTTCAGACTATCCACCTAGCCACCCATGTTATAGTAATGTAAACAAAAAAGTGTTGGGAAAATTTAAAGACGAGTTAAATTCAAATCCAGCTAGGGAAATAATTAGCTTGAGAGTGAAATGCTACTCCGTTCTAAATTCTAATCTAGAGGAAAAGAAGGTGGCTAAAGGCGTCCCCCGAGTCGCAATAAAAAAGCACCTAAAACATGAAATGTACAAAGATTGTCTTTTAAATCATTCGTTAAAAACTACATCAGCTCTAAATATCCGCAGTGACAAACATAACATTTACACACAAAATATTTCAAAATTATCACTTTCCCCCTTTGACGACAAACGCTACATTTTGGAAAACGGCATAGATACTTTAGCCTACGGTCATCACATTATTAGTAAAAAACGATCTTTAGAACACGATCATGATTACGTAACTAAAAAACCAAAAATAAAATAAAAACGTACCTTAAAAAAGTTCACCCATGATATACATGAAAAAAAATAATAAGTACAGTACAAAAAAGTAATACCGTAACAACAAGATTGACTTCCAGACTTCTATGGAGTCCATCAATACGTTCCTGTATCTCTAAACGCTCCGTTACTGACTGACTGACAATCCCTTCCCCCACCACTCCTTCCTTTCCCACATCCTGTTCTTATTGCGTCACTTGCACTAATGGCGCCAATCGGTTCACTTGCTTCTCTCGCTGCAGTGGAACTATGTAAAAACTTTAATAACTTTTTTGAAATTAAACAATTAGACCTTCCAAAATCAATTCAACAATACTTGATACAAATTTACTTTTCTAAAAAAGACGGTCCACCACAGTATCACTTTGAAAACGTGAGGCTGGACACTTTTCTAAATTGGCCAGTCCCATTCCTCAACCCACATGTAATGGTAAAAGCTGGCTTTTATTATTTAAATTATAGCGACGCAGTTCGCTGTTTCTCATGTGGTATACATATTGGATGTTGGGAAGAGGGTGATGTTCCATTTGATGAACATAAAAAATACTCTCCAAACTGTAGGTTTGTTAATGGCCTACCTTTAATACAATTTGCTGGTAGAGATGTTTGTGGAAATAACTAAACCCTTTTACGGTCTGAATGAGATGGATTGGTTGACTGTACGAATGTGGCTCTGGGGTGTAAAAACCCGTATCCAAAAGCGAATGTGGCTCTGGGGTGTGAAAACCCGTATCCAAAAGCGAATGTGGCTCTGGGGTGTAAAAACCCGTATCCAAAATCGAATGTGATTGAATGAGTGTGTGAAAGGACACTCTATGGCTGGATAGTATCCGTAGGTCCAGGGTGTGTGAAAGGGTTTAGAATTGGCAGGGAGGCAGTGAACTTTATTTATATTATTTTTATGGTCGACTGCCACCGTATGGAGCGAGGATGGGGCTCCATACACCAAAAAAACCAAATAAATTGTTAAACTTTACCTAAACCCTTCCATTCTTCCATTATGAGTGTAAGAGAGCAGATAGCAAGAGAGCTACATGCTCCAGTTAGAAAAAGATTCCCTACTAGACCTGTAGAAGTTAAGGGAATACAAGACTTGTTCCAAGCGGACTTGGTTGAAATGATACCCTATTCTAAACAAAACCGAGGGTACAAGTACATCTTAACAATAATAAATTGTTTTAGCAAATACGCCTTTGCTGTTCCATTAAAAGACAAGACTGGACCAGAAATCGTTAAAGCCATTACACCCATATTAAAGTCGAATAAAATGAAACACTTACAAACTGATGCGGGTAAAGAATTTTACAACGCAGGATTTACAAAGTTGATGAATAGCTATGGTATAAACCATTACTCGAGCTACAGTGACAAGAAGGCGTCCATCGTAGAGCGGTTCAACCGCAGTCTCAAAGCATTAATGTGGCGAAAGTTCACAGAGCAAGGTAAGTATCAGTGGGTCAAATTACTACCTTCCCTATTGGAAGAGTACAACACAAGAATACACAAAACTATTGGCATGGCTCCAAGTCATGTGAACAAAAGAAATGAAAACATAGTCAGAAAAAACATTAATAAAAATAGACAAAAATACAAGAAAGTGGATAAAAAGGTCCGTTTTAAAGTAGGTGATAAAGTGAGGATAAGTAAGTATAAAAAAGTCTTTGACAAAGGATACCTACCCAACTGGACTAACGAGATATTTACTGTGTACAAAGTCCAAACTACTATTCCTACAACCTACCTCCTCAAAGACCATACCGGTGACGTTATTAAAGGAAGTTTCTACGAAAAAGAGCTACAGAAATCCAAAACAGATGATGTATACTTGGTAGAAAAAGTAATAAGGAAAAAAGGAGACAAATTACTTGTAAAGTGGTTAGGGTACGACGGTAAACACAATACATGGGTGAACAAGAAAGACTTGGTATAAATAAAGACTTTCCTTACACTTTCATTCATAACTCAACAATGCGTGTTGTTGAACAGACGACTAAACTTCCAGTTGAAAACTTTGACATGTACACTATACGCACAGGTAGTGGCATTAAACATGGTCCATTATTACCATCCACTATAAGGTGTATAGTGGCTGGACCTAGTAATTGTGGCAAAACAAACGTTGTGTTCAACATGTTGTTCGATCCAAATGGATTAAGGTTTGAAAATGTTTACATTTTCTCAAAGTCTCTACACCAACCCAAGTATCAATTTTTAAAAAGTGTTTTACCCAAGGAAATTGGATACTTTGTATTTGATGAAAACACTAAAGTCTTACCACCTAAAGAAGCTAAAAACAATTCTATTATGATTTTTGACGACATTGCGTGTGAAAAACACGATAATATACGCAACTACTTTACCATGGGTCGACATAATAACATTGATTCCTTTTATATAGGACAAACCTACAGTAGGATACCTAAACAGTTGGTGAGAGATAATACAAACTTGATTATTTTATTCAAACAGGACGAAACAAATCTCAAACATGTGTACAATGACCATGTAAATACGGACATGACTTTTGAAAAGTTTAAAGAAATGTGCGCTTTAGCTTGGAAAGATAATTACAGTTTTATTTGTATTAGTAAGGATTGTGAATTAGATAAAGGGAGATACAGAATTGGTTTTGACAAGTTTTTAGTCTCGTAATATAAATACGGTCAACTTTAATTTACAACATCAGTTAGTGACAGGTTACAAAATGGTGCGCTTCTACTATTATAACGACATTGTCCAGTTTAAGAAACCAGAGTGTAAGGTAAAGACACGCATAAGTTCAAATTTATGCACAAAGTATTACGCGGATAAAAAAAGGTTTTGTGGGAATTATTGTAGTAGAAAGTTGAGTAAATTTAACAACAGATGTTGGAGACACAAACATACAATTTTACAAACACCCGCGGTTGTACTATTAATGATATCCTCGAGTGAAAGAATGTACAATCGTGACTTGTGGATACGGTTTTTAACAAAAAGTGAAGAGCAAGGAGTACACTTTCAACTAGTTATTTACCATGAGAACATGTTAAACTGTACGGTTCGACAACCTCAAAATATGATTTCAAGATTTAGACCGTTCCCCGATATATTTAACTATGTCGCTCTACCACTGGCTGACCGTCATGGAAGCTTAAATTTTGCACATGTGTACATGCAGCTGTTAGATTACTCATGCAAACTCCCACATGCTATCAGATGTGTGCACGTGACGGAGAGAACAATTCCCATCCGCTCCCCCACGAGGATTTACGAGCAGTTAATTAAGTCCAATTGCTATTTGAATGTGAGCTATAATGTTTCTTTTGCCGCACAGCCGTCTGGCCTACCAGATGGTACAAGGAAAAAAAACATTTGCTGGTGCAAACAACCTAGCCTAAGGACTGTATACTGTAGAGTTTCTAAATCATGCATTACCTACGCTCGCTAAACATTGTAATAAATTCGGTATTAGCTTGAATAACAAAGAGTATACAATTACAAATCATGAACTCTACGAACAGTGGCGTAACTTTACTGGTGCTAATCTGACAGAGTTCTGGTTATTGAACTCTTATCTTATAGACCTGCATGGTGTTGACAGTAAGCCTATACAGAAATTAAAATCATTTATGGATAAAACTATTGAAAACGACGAGTATACTGTAGCTGAAGTTCCACAATGGCGACACGGTTGGAAGCGAACTTATATATTCAAGGACTTAAACAGAAGAGAAGTCATTAAGTGGTTTGACACTCGAGTGAGACGATATTACAAGGGTCTGGACTTTGATGGTAAAGGCGTTTCCTTAAAACAGATAATTCGTTATTTGAGAAGAAATAAAAAACGAGCGTTATTCTTTAGACAAGTTGAACTACCGTAATGGTAAAGAAAAAGGTTCATTTTAATGACACAGTAACTGTGTTTTATATTCCCAAGGAAATGTTAAAACAGGATAGAGACCGTTTTAAACGTAGGATTCATGATGTTGAAAGAATTATACGTCCGGTGCTTTTATCTTACATTAATGGATGTGGTCACTCACGTCCTGGAGTTTGATATCCTTTATTATACAAAAGAACAAACTTTGAAAATTTTTAATCATTTATAAACATGCAACGAAACAGTAAACATCAATCTCTTACGAGAAGAATTGTACAGTTGCAAGATGCTGTTCGTCGCAAGTATCGCGCTTTCAAGTTGGGTAACATGTATACCGAGCAAACATTAGAAAAACAGTACAAACCAATTTTGACTGAACTTAGAAAGAGAACAGAGATGGAAACTAAACCAAAGGAGGAACCTATGGACCTCAGTGCGGACGAGCAGGATAATTTTAAGCCAGACTACATGTCTACGCCTAAAGGACCGTCGTGGAACACACAAGTGTTTGAAACATCGTCTCCCCCTCCACCCTCAGTTAGTCAATTGATACAAAGCCCCGCAAAGTTACATGAGGCTTCACAGTACGTTTTAGAGACGTTCAACGCACCCATTACACAAAAATACGTGTTAAAACTTTTGAAAGACGAGGCTGGTGTTAGGAATAAAATGGACAATATTTACGGACCACATATAGATAGTGATAAATTAATGGTTGGTAATCAACTGCTTACATTCGACAACGAAGGAAACATTCATTTGAACAATGTGCAGTACAAAGGAACCGAAGGTCTTTACGAATTATTATTTAAAAGACAACCCGACGAAAATTTATACACACAAGATGACTTGGACGCTTATAAAGATGTACTGATAAAAACGAATGCGCATAAAAAAGGTTATTTACCTCATAATCACATTAACCGACCGACAAATTCCATAAAATATAAAAATATTATTTCCGTATTATTTCCCAAACAAATGT
The DNA here is from genome assembly GCA_035578905.1 of Stictocephala bisonia. Taxonomy (NCBI): domain Eukaryota; kingdom Metazoa; phylum Arthropoda; class Insecta; order Hemiptera; family Membracidae; genus Stictocephala; species Stictocephala bisonia. The sequence continues at coordinate 24,322 of JAQJVL010004853.1, forward strand.
ACGGTAAAGGGCTAAAAGACTTTGGATCACGTGACATTTCCTATTGGGACAATCCAAACGAGTTATGTGATAGATTGAAACTAATTATAGCTTCAACAGAGGCCGGAAATGGTAACCATAGGAACGAAATTCAAAACATAATCGAGGAATTAAAAGAAGTTAAAATTATATCAGGAGCTGGCAATAGCCGTTACAAATCATTAGTCAGTTGAGATTCGACTAGTAAACATGGATACTTTACCAATTGAGGTTAAAATGCAAATTTTACTTAACTTACCAATTGAACAAGTTAGTTTCATTACAGACTCGTATTTTTGGTTTCTTTACGAGAAATTACACTCACACAGTAATAAAAAGTTTAAACAGTTTTCTTGTTTGGCAAACTATACAATCAACCGTACTCTTGGACAATGTGACTATGTGACGTCACTGTATGGTAAAGCCTTATACCTCGGTCATATTGACGAGACCTTCCAAACAGTACATTTCAAAGTAGAAAGTGACGAACCTCGTTGGTTTCATATTTTTTTTAAAAAGGAGGGTAAACACAGTTATTGTTTAAAATTCTATCACGTTTTCCAAAGTGATTCTGAAAATGACATCGGAAAGAAAGTCGATTTACAGTTGGCAATATCTAAGACAAACACAACAGCGGGGATATATTACAGATTAAAAAGACAAGTACCACCACTATACGAAACAGAACTACATGCACAGTTATCTTTGGACCCCTTTTGGACAGAAGTACATGCACTGTTATCTTTGGACCCCTTTTGGCATAACGAATACATACAAAACCATACAGAACTATATGCATTTATAAGTTTGAACCCCGAAATAGTAGAATCTGACCATATTTCGTCTTTTATTAAACAAAACGAAAGAAGCATTGGTATTATAGTCCCGCAAACATCATGTATGTGTGATTGGCGGTTCGAAGATGAATGGGGGTTCGACAATTACTTTGACGATTGTCATTATAGGGAAGTTTATTTAAATGGAAGAAACAAATATAGAGATACCTTACATCATTGGGACGAACATAGACATGATCGGTACTACTCTTTTCCTATAAATTTAGATTCGTGCTTAAGAAAGTATTTTAGTTATTTTTATATGTATATATAAACAGACACAGTCTGATTTCATCAGTTAGATTATGTCTGTAGACAAGTTTGGACGTGTCTTGCCCTCTGAGGGTAATGTCATTGGCAAAGGACCACCGGGCGAAGGTTTTAAACTAACACCCGAAGGAAACTATGATATTGAAAATAAACGAATGGTTAACGTCGGTGTACCCATAGCAGACAACGATGTTGTTACGAGAACATACTTTGAGGCTAACACAATGCCAAACTTACAAAACAGCTATTCTGCGCGTAACAAAAGAATAGAAAATTTAGCATCGCCAAAGGAGCTCGGAGATGCCGTGAATTTAAAAACTATAGGTGAACAATGTGTACTGTACCAACAAAAAACAGTCAACGTAGGAGATAGGCTTATAACAAGGGTAAAGGACCCTACAGGTCCGAACCATGCGGCGACCAAACGTTACGTAGATGCTGCCGTTCCTGTTAAAACTAGTAGTTATTGGAGTTTTGAAAAGCGACGTTTAGTTTCTGTAGCTGACCCACATAATAATCAAGATGCTGTAACCAAGTCATATCTACTGGCAAACTGTCCAAAGAAACACAAAGACAACTGGGACTTTCATAATATGGGAATTAAATCTGTTAGAGATGCGAAAGAAATGGACGAGGCCGTAAACTTAAAAGTGTTAACGGAAACAAAATCGCATATTTTGGAAATATTAGGTCAACATACATCAACGGTAGGTACATTGCTGACATCACTTACTGAGGGACTGAATAATGTTAAAGAGACGGTTAATGCACTGGAGGGGCGGATTTATTGAAACAGTGTTAAATCTGATAATCAACTTAGAAAATTCGGTCAGTTACTCTTTTCCCATATTCATGGTGGCACACAAGGGAGGAGTGCAGAACCATTGACCGCCGATAACTACATAAACTGGGAAGAAATATTCGGTACACAAGCTGTTTCTCTACATCCATACAATGAGGGGTAATATAATGTGGAATAGGGTTAAAGTTTCTCCATTCTTTAACTAACCTTCGTAAGAGACACATCTAATGAAGAAGAAAACTTCACGCTGCGCAAGAGGACTTGTATCTAGTGCACTCGAAGGAATTGGAAGTTTAGCTGGAACAGCCATAAATAAGGGTATAGATCTACTACCTTGGGAAGCTCACCTCCCAGGTTACAGGTACTGTGGACCTGGGACCAAATTAAAGAAGAGATTAGCCAGAGGTGACAAGGGAATAAACGGTCTGGACGAAGCCTGCAAGGCTCACGACATAGCCTACTCCCAGTATTCAGACACAGCGCGGAGAGCGCAAGCGGACAAAGACTTGGCCGAGCGAGCTTGGCAAAGGTTTAAGGCTACAGATTCGTCTATAGGCGAGAAAGCTGCAGCTTGGGCAGTTACAACAGCCATGAAGGCGAAAGCAAAATTGGGTGGCTCTCATAAGAGAAAAACACGTAAACAAAAGAAGGGTAAGGGTTTGTATCTGAGACCCTGGAATAAAACTACGGGGAGAGGTGTTAAAAAAGCACCTAAAAACAAGAAGAAATGTTCTTGTAAGAAAAAAAAAACTTCAAAATAGTCTACGTTCCTGAACACGCCCTCACAAATCACGAACTCGTTAATTACGCTAAAAAATTAAACATTCCACACTTTCGAGGTGTTTACATGAGGGACACACTTCCGAATAAACCTAGATTGAACGAAAGCGCAATTATTAATTTGGACAGTATACAGGGGGAAGGAACACATTGGGTTTGTTATAAAAAGCGCGGTAATAATGTGTTGTACTATGACAGTTTTGGTAACTTGCGTCCTCCTATGGAATTGATCAAGTATTGGGGCCCTAGTGTTAATATAAAGTATAATAACGAAAGACAACAGAGTTTTGACTCAGTACTTTGCGGGCACTTGTGTTTAGAGTTCCTCGTTGATAATGTTTTGCCTTAGTGGACAGAGTTCAACGCTAAGTTGTGACATATTTCCTTCGATCGATTTATCGACAGGCGAATGGGAGATTGGTTTGATCGATCTCACAACGTACAACTCAATACCGAATGTAGAAGAAAATGTAAACGACACATTCCACTACGGAGACTCTGTAATAAAAATTCCGACTGGTTCCTACGAGATTAGCGATTTAGAGAATTACATTAACAATAACATAAAAACTGGTGTAAAATTCAGTTTAAAACCAAACAACAGTACTTTGAAAGTAGAAATTACTTGTAGCGAGCCCATTCACTTTGAAACAGAAAACAGTCTAGCTACCTTGCTCGGTTTTAATAAAGTTGTATACGAAGCCAATAAAACTCACATGTCTGAGAATGAAGTTAACATTAACTCAGTAAATGTCGTTCGAGTCACATGTAACGTGGCAAGAGGCTCGTATCAGAACGGTCAGGAAAGTCATATAATACACGAATTTTATCCGTCAGTTCCACCTGGCTACAAAATAATTGAAACGCCTCACAACGTGATTTATTTACCTGTGAGTGTGCAAGTTTTGAATTACATTACTTGTGAGCTGAGAGATCAACAAGGACAGTTGATAAACTTTAGAAACGAAACAATTTCATTACGCTTACACCTAAAGCGAAGCAATGGGATTAGTATTTAGGGAAACAACTGTGCCGAAACAGGTCATTAGACCCAAAACACTCAAGGTGTTAACATCGAGCAATACAAAGTTATTAAGATCCTTAGGATTTAAAATAAAATTACAAAATGTTGGAAATTGAGGGAGAAGTCGAATACAGCGATGTTATTACAAGCTGTGAGTATCACACACACAAACCGTACGCCTCTTCCACTTTCAAAAACAATGATGAAATACGTATCGCCGTCAGTCAACAGGACATTATTACTGCTCCGTTTGAAAGTTCTCTGCATATTTCTGGTAAAATTACAGCCAAAAAGGTTGGGGGTGTAGTCGCAGACGTATCTCTGATTAACAACGCTATGGCGTACTTGTTTGAAGATATTAGATACGAAATTTCTGGTATAGTAGTGGACCGGACTAAAAACTTGGGTGTTGTATCAACTATTAAAAGTTTACTCTCACTGAGGCAGAATGAAACAAATGCATTGGAAAATGCTTGTTGGTTCGGTCCAGAGTCATCAAAAAAAAACAACCGAGTTTACTTTTACCGTTCCATTAAAATTACTCTTTGGTTTCATGGAAGATTACAGGAAAATTATTGTAAATGTAAAACAAGAGTTGATTCTGCTGCGGTCAGCCAACAACACGGATTTGATGTTATCATAGGATGCGCTATCACACACTCTGGAAATAACCGACTTGTACTGGCGTGTCCCACACTTGACTGTTTCCGATAGTTACAAAGAAAAACTTTTAAGACTCGTTAATAAAGACACACCGATTCATCTTCCCTTTAGGTCGTGGGAGTGTCACGAGTATCCTACGCTCCCGCAAACAAAGAGACACAACTGGACCGTCAAAACGTCATCTCAGATAGAAAAACCCCGCTATGTGATACTGGCGTTTCAAACTGATAGGAAAAATAACATAAAAATGGACATGTCGGGTTTTGACCATTGTGATTTAATGGATATCAAGTTATACCTCAACTCACAGTACTATCCCTACGACAATATCCGAGGTGATTGGAGTTTATTCTATGAAATGTACGCGAAATTTCAGTCTTCATACTATGGTGTTTCCAATTCACCCATCATGGACTTGGATACTTTTAAATCGAAATGTCCGATCTTTGTAATTGACTGCTCCAAGCAGAATGATTCAATCAAGTCTGGACCTGTCGATGTACGCGTCGAATTTGAATTTAAAAATAACGTACCGGACAAGACTACAGCTTACTGTTTAATAATTCACGATTCGCACCTGATGTACACTTTACTGACTAACGTAGTAAAAAGCATGACGTAATTAGTCAGTCGAAACGGTTATGTAATTAAAGGGGGAGGGGGAATAGTATTTAGTAATCAAACTAAATCGGTTTATTCAGTCGAGATCATGGAGCCGTCCGGTGAGTATCTCGCGCAACATAAGCCAATCGATTTTTCGAAGCAGGACCTGACAGCTTTTCTAAAGGTTATGTACAACATAACCTCTGATTTCACCAAGGTTGTCACCGTGGGTTTGTTTGATGAGTTTCACTTTCAAGTGGGTGTTTTGTTTCATAAGCAAGGCATGCGGAAATACGTTTTACTAAACAACGAACAATTCACAAAGTTGAAGGAATTGGAACCTTCAATTACTCATGATCTGAGTAACAAAGGTGGTCTTCAAAAGAGATTCATTGATGAGGACATTAAATGCACTATCCGTAACATATACCAAAAGCCCCATGTAGAGCTTTGCGATAAGTTTAACGAAACATCTATTCTTTTCACTAAAGGTGAATGGTTGACCTTTGTCAGCTTATTACCTTGCATTTCACGGTACGTTGAACAGTTGTCCTGTGTAGAGCCTTACCTAATTAGTCACATCGATCGGGTTATGCTTAGTGATTCGGTCTATGTACCCCCACCACCCGAGGTAAATGGTTGGGACGCAGACCGTTTGCAGGACGAGGTTGTTTGGTATAAAAAGACAAGGTTCACAGTAGGTCGATCTGGTGCTAATTTTAAAATAAATATCAAGGAGTTGTTAAAAGGAGGGAGTTTAGAAAACGGGGGTGGTGGAGGGGAGGGGGTATGGTTAGTGGTTGACAAAGATATCTTATTCAGTCGAGATCATGGAGCCGTCTGGTGAGTATCTCACGCTGCCTAAGCTCTTGGAGCCCATCGACATGTTAAACGGTATTTTTCTAAAACGGGTTTTCTTTCTAAATGAAAACTTTTCCAAATCAGTTACTGTTGGACTTTTTAAAAACCGAGACTACGGTCTCGGAGTAATGTTCAAGGGAAGACAGGACTACGTTTACTGGTCGTTTGATGTATTTAATCAGTTTTGTGTAAATTTTAATAACATTTCCAAAGCCCTCAAAGATAATAAAAAGATTTATTTGGAAATTAACGAAATGGAAGTTGTTAAAGTTTTATCGATCTTTGGGGCACCGCATGTTTTCCTGGGAAGTACTTTAACACTTAATCCGAGCGAGCAAGCTCAGTTTACTCCCAACCTCCCGGGTAGCACTTTGTCACTTAACTCGGGCGAGTGGGCGCAGTTTCTATCCAACCTTCCGCTAATACAGTTGGAGTTGAGAGAGTTGTTTTACGAGGAAGACCTTATAAAACAATATCTCTGTGGGGGATTCAACAGTCTATCTCCGCACATTTTTAACAGATTAACTTGTGAAATTAATAGAGTCAATGGCTGCGGTAGTTGAATTTCAAGCCTTTACTGACAATAATAACCGTTTTATAGTGAAAGAATTGGCAATAGTAAGCGAACATTTTCAAACACAAATCGTTTTCAAGTCACCTTACTGCAAGTGTGCACTTGATGAAAAACAACAAAGGTCAGCTAGATGGTTGATACGACACTTGCACGGAATAAAGTGGGAAGAGGGTAGTATAGAATACGATGAAAATTTAATTCGAACACTTTGTAAACCTTTTACTAAAATTTATAGTCAAGGGTTGGAAAAAGTCAATTTTTTAAAAGAATTTCATCCTAACGTGATTGAAATACCGAAAGATTGTTCAAATACTTGTTCAAACGCTTGCATATTACCTATACACGCTAATTGTAACTTCAAGTGCGCCTTTAGAGCAGCACAGCAAGAGTATAAAAGACTGTCCAAACTTTAGTTTGGACATTATGTCTCTAACCACCATGGAGGACACATGGACTATGCTCTCAAAGGAGCCAAAGGCTCCAGTCGTTGTTATGACCGACAGCTTTATTATGAAATTTGACAGATACGTTAAATGGGACCTACTGTCAGCCCACTATGATTTTTCACTAGATATGTTGAGAATTTACCAACACAGGGTAAACTGGGATTTGATTTTAAAAAGGACAAAGTTTCCCGAAGATATACTGAGGGAAATGGCTCCTAACTTTAATGTTGATTGTTGGACAATAGTAAGTAAATACCAGACTTTGTCAGAAAAATTTATTGATGACTTTGCAGACAAAGTAGACTGGGAATATATTATACTGTATCAAAACGTAAGTGGAGCGTTTTACATTAAACATTATAACCGTGTATGTAATACAGATATCTCTGTGTGAATGTGCGTCCTATGGCTGGCCTAAACTCCGTAAGTCCAGGACATGAACTGTCGAGGTAAGGGCGGCCCAAATTCAATAAAAAACCGCCCGACTGTTCTCTAAGGCAGCCGTAAAACGCGTAAGGCCTGAGACAGTCCTGCAGCTTGGGGCTGGGCTAAACCCCGTAAGACCTCGAGTCGCAGATGCATCTAGTATGCAATGGGCCCTCGTACAGTTTAGTTGAATGGAACACTCTATGGTAGGCTTAAAACCCGTAAAACCAGGGTGTGAGATGTTTGTATTACATAATCATGGTACTGCAAAACCCCTTTGTAAGTTTGTTCGTCACATTGAAAGGCTTCTCTGAGTAAAGTGATGTCTTTACTTACAGAGGGACCCAAAAAAAGTATAAAAAAATAAATACAAAAATAATAGTGGGAGGTAGCAATTTTGTTATGGAGTGGCTACCACCGTAACTTGCGATGGATGGGGCAAGTTACAATAAACAGCCGTTCTCACGGCTAGTGAGACTAGGCCTACTGGGGAAACTCACTATAATAAAAAACGCGCCGAGATCCTACCTCTTGGGTGGTGTGGAAACTGGATCATCTAATCAATTGGAAAAGGTTTTTTTAATTCTGCAGCCCCTCCACCGCTGCAGAAAGTGATGGCCTTCTGACAAATCACACTAGTTGCCATCTCCTAAAAATTAAAAAAATTAAAAAATAAAATGAAGTGACAGAGTGTCAAATTTAGAAAAAGCAGGAGTGACACCATGGGTGGGGCGAGCAGGTAGTGGACGCTAATGACGTCACTCCACTTAAAACTATGTATCAATATTTATGGGGCCCTGAAAAGGGCCGTTTGTAGCAGAGGAGGAGGAGTTTAAGTGTAAAGGTTTGAAATGTCATAGTAGTCGTCGTCGTCGTCATGTGTTAGATAGGGGCTTACAATGAGTTGGACATGGAGTTCCATGCCCTCCCCCCATCTCCAAGTGTTTGTAAGACGTTGACTAAAGAAGTAATACTTTGGAAGGAGGTGATGTTCCTCGGTTCCATCTTCATGTTTAATAATTTTCGTACAGTACAAGTATACTGTACGGTTTTGAAACGGGAATGAACAAAGTTCCCTGTGGAAACCTAGAAACTCCTCCCTGTTCCTGAGTACTCTGCTAATTATGATTGATGCTGATGGTTCCATGGTGGAGAGAGAATGAAGCGGACACCAGCGGGCTCACGGAAGCTATCATAAACCACAGCGTATCTTTACCGCATTCCTGATAAGATAAATGTAAGCACTTTGTGTTAGTACATGGTGCGCACGCTAGGTTAGTAGTTACAAGCTTTGCCACCAGGTGCGCGTTTGTACAGAGTAAAATCGACATTTGTTATTTTTATTGTGGAAGTTTTAAGTCATTTAGTTATGAATTGAACACAATTCAATCGAAGTAAAAAACAACCTTGTGTCCGAGTGGTTCCGCATCCGACTCAAATACATGTCCTTCACAAACTATACACGTACATGACAGACGAATGGACAACCAGAGTCGGGTACGCTAACCACTGGACCACGGGGGGGTGATTACTTTTTGTCTAATTTGTATAATATATATTTATGTTTCGCTGCAGGAGTGCTGGTAGGAGCGCACAGCTGTTTAATGTAGCAATTCCCTGCGCATGCGTCACCCACTCACAGCTGATGCCACCAGGTCCGCTCCGATCGACGTTGCCGCTAGGGGCGCTGCGATCACGTCAGCCATATTGCATTTGTTATAGTGTATATATGATTAGAGTAACAATGCGCATGCGCGCCCGACCAGCAGACGACGTGTACGAAGGTAGCCGACGGTAATAATCGAAGTTTAAAAGTGTATTTATTATAGTGTAAAGACCGCCATCTTTTTACATTTTATATAGTATAACGAGGGAAAGGTTAGGAGTGTATTTTATATAGTATAACAAGGTTAACAGTGAATTTTATATAGTATAACATGGAAAAAGTTAGGTTAAGAGTGTATTTTATATAGTATAACAAGGTTAACAGTGAATTTTATATAGTATAACATGGAAAAAGTTAGGTTAAGAGTGTATTTTATATAGTATAACAAGGTAAACATTGAATTTTATATAGTATAACACGGAAAAAGTTAGGTTAAGAGTGTATTTTATATAGTATGATGTGGGAATTTGGAGGGAAATTTGGGAATTTGAGGGAAATTTTGGGAGGGAAAATTCCCACGGGCGTTGGTACCACTGCCTCCGTTTCCGGCGGCTATCTTGGATCCACTTCCGGTCGCCATCTTGGATCCGGTCACGTGACCGCTCTCGACCAATCAGAGGCCAGAAAAGTGAGTCTCGCTTCAACACCTATTGTCTACTGGCTTGGTATATTCCATTATACAAACTGGTATACTATTCTTATGTGAATAGGTTTTATTGTCAATGATAGCCTTTTGGTAGTCACACCAACTTGTTTCACCTTTAGAGCATAGTCCATGGTGAGGGTCATCATCAGTTGAGACCTTATGGTAGTACAAGGCCCAAATGTCTTTTACCATGTTCTGTAGGCTATCGGCATTCCTTCTTATCGCCAAGCCATAGTATGTCTGAATTTGGTCTATCACTGCATTAGACAGCCTATTTTTGCCACCCACACCTTTACCATCACTTAGTTTGACATGTTTGTTTTCAATTTTCTAAGCCCCATCCTTTTCTGTATATGGCTCAAACATTTTAGCTTACTTATTTCACAATCAGGACCATATGGCTTTATTTCTTGAACAGCCATAAACCCCTTTGAATCTCCATCTCCTAGGTACTGGGTATAACGTACTTTATATGCACTTTGCGATCGACTGAAAATTTGTATTGCACCTTGTACCTCCATCCCTTCACTGGAGCCTTTGTAGTTAGCAGTGCTGGAAGGGCTGTGGTGCTCTTTGTTTGAGCATTTACAATACTTAGACAGAACAGAGCAATCGATCACTTTACCGGTGTCGAAACGTGTGGCAGTAATTACTCCATTGAGGGACGTGTGTCCTCGTTTTTGCCATGTCCCATCGAGGGCAACTGGTATGTCACGATTGCCATTATTTTCAGATACAGCTTCCTCCACTGCATTATTCATGCTCTGAAAACAGACATCTTCTGCAGTTGAGCCCAAAACATCAACATACGATTCGAAGTGTGTGGGTGGAGGAGGCAAATTCATAACGCCACAAAAGGTTTGCGCAGCTTTTGGCCTTTCCCGATAGAACGAAGGCCACAGACCAAGCGTACATTAGCCTCATACAACTTAGAATTATTCAGCCTTTTAGATGATTGGAAACCATACTTATTTGAGCAGTGTGTACAAGATATCTCAAGGCTGGAGGCCAAGCCAATGCTACTAACTAATCGTATTTCAATCCTAGGTTCACCACAATGCGAACAATCCACAGACTGAGCTAAAGCAGTATTCAATAAAGATAAATCTAAAACTACATTTACATTATCCACACTATAATTACTGTACATGCTATATACATCATCTACATCACCAATTTTTTTTTCAGAAGTACTTAGTCTTGATAAGTCATCAGCACTGATCTGAGATCTTGTAGGCCTAGGACTATCTAGGCCTAAATGGCAACTTTCATTTAGGCTATTATCCATAGATTCAGGTGGTCAGGTTAGGTCTAATAGGCCTTTAGCTTTAGGAACACCTACATTTCTTCTTTTTTTGAATACAGTATTAGGTTTTCTTAGTCTTCATGCCATAATAAAATCACAAAATACAAAGGCACTCACTAAAAAGTAAATCACACCAACAAACAGAATGTAATGTTTTGATTGATTTGTAAACAGCATTGATCAAAGATCATACATATAAACAGTTGTTATTATGACAACTACACAGCTGACAAGAGGCCAGGTTAGCCACCTACTGAAACTGAAATCACTAAAGCTTATATATTACTTGTAGTACTATAACAATACGCAAAGCCAATAATTCTTATAATTTTTCGTGGGACAACATTTTTTCGAAAAATGATTATCTACATTTAGAAAAGTCTTACTATAGAGTTTTATATATCAAAATTTTTGTAATTACTTCCTATTTTATAAAAAAAATAAAAATAAAAAAGTCAAAAAATTAGTTTTTTGTCCTCAGCTAAGGATTTGTTGATAATCAGCTAAAGACTAGGAGTGAGAGTGCTAGATAAAGGAAAGATAATTATTATTTTTCTGTTATCTCACCCCTGAGATTACTACTGTGCATTTAGAGATAATGAAAGAGCTATTAAAATACCCACTTTATATATTCATAAAATATTTATTTCTATAATCAAATATTTATATAATTCTATTTGAAAATTGGTTCATTAATTTTAGTTTGATTCTATTATTGGTACAGTAGCCGTAATTTAGTCTTTGCATGGCAATCTTACCTGTAAGTCATACTTTGAGCCAATTGTCAAACTTATGTTTCATTTAATGTAAAATTGGAGATGTCCATTGGTATATAAATAAATAAATAGTATATTTTATAATATTTGTAAACTCTATGTCAACTGTTAGTGGATTCTTTAGTGACACAATTAATTTCATTGTAGCCTCTATGGTCAGACTCAGATGTAGTAACTGAGCATCCGCAAGTACGTCTGTGCCCTACCACCATTTCATTCGGTCGTTACTCCGATCTATTCACTCGTCCTTCCTCAATCCTCAGTCACTCGTTAGTCGTTCCACTCCATTCACTCAAACTGTAGCACTACACCAAACCACGTTGTATGGTCCCGTTCCCGGTGTCTCCACGTTCACGTCATCTGTCAGATCAGAACAATTCTTTGGTTGGGCGGGTCTGTCTGGAACGAATAACTTGTGGTTGTTTGGTGTGTAGTAAACATTTTTAAGTTCCTGTTTGGATCGAAAATACTTACCATATTTCTGCACCTCATTCTCCAAAGATTTTGAAAACGTAATTTTTCTTTCAACTATGTTAGCGGTATGTTAACCTAACTTTAGCATTATTTTCAGTGGATTATTTTTTAATTTTTCTTGTGTTTGTGTATAGTTATTGTGTAAAAAAATATTGTAAACATGAAAAGTTACTACGAAGACCTCACACTTCGCAACTATTCGTATTTATTCAATTTTGAAGAAGAATTTCAACATCTCAATTCTAGAGTTTGGATGATAAATCATTGGACCTATGGCTTCTATTATTGTGCTATCTACATGATCCTAATTTTCAGTGGTCAGTATTATATGCAAGGAAGGCCAAGATTTCAACTTCGAGGTGTACTGTCTATTTGGAACACAATTCTAGCAATATTCAGCATTATTGGTGCTTGCAGAACTGCTCCTGAATTAATTCATGTTTTGAAGAATTATGGTATTTACCATTCAATTTGCGTCCCAAGGTATGTGCTGGAAATACTTTACTAACCCACAATAGAATTACATTTTTGTTATTGTACTAGGCCTATATTGCCATAAGCTGATTTTGTGTTTTCGCCTATTTACAATCCTATTGTCTCAACACTATAACCTAACTACACTAACATAACATAGGCCTAGAGTACAGTAATTTGTTTTGAGCTGAAAATGATCATTGACCAAAAAGACCCAATTCTAATAGGCCTACGTAATAATGAAGCTTAACATATCTTTAAAAGAATGTTGAGTTAAAATTGAGTTCCATTCTGGAGGAAAATAATTTTTTGTTTGGTTGTTATTCTTTGGTGATGATAATTATCATACTTATGGTCACAGTAAGCAATTCTCAACAAAAGTAGTTTTAATGAATTTATATAGGGAACAACTAGTCCTAATTATCAGTAACAAAAGGTTGGGAAGACTATCATAAGTGGCGTACACTAGGAAAATACCTTATATTATAAATCTCCTTTTAATTTTGAAAGGAAGGGCATAACTTAGAAAAAGGCTTTGCATCCATCGTACTTTCTCTATGCCTCTCATGACAAGTCTCGTGGACTGAAACAGAAATGGGTTTTAATAGTTTTGTGAGCAATGCCCTCTGCAACAAAAATAAAATGTTCATGAAGTAAGTTAATAATATAAAAATATAGTTCAACTAGATTAATATATTTTGGTTGAGGAAAAACTCATTTAATACAAATTTTTGTCAATTTCTTGGATTCTATAAAAGTCTGTTGGTAAACAATTTATATATTTTATTCCGGCATAAATAGGCAGTTTTTAATTAAGATTTATGGTTTTAGATAATTACGGGTGTGTTAACCTTCTTTTTTCTGTTATAAATATGGGAGGATCCCAGTAATTCAAGATTATGAAAATATCTTTTCACAAATTAAATTAAATATATAACAAAATATAAACATTCATCTAATTTAGAGAATTGGCTCTTAGCTGAATGACATCACTTTAATGTAAGCATAATTCTTAGCACGCTTCTACAAGATTAAATTTTTATTTAAATTATCATGTGAAGTATTCCTGTACAAAGCGATACCAAAGGAAATATGCGAATGTACTAGTTCAAAATATACAGATTTCATAGTTTTAACTGTACATACCCTTGATAGTTTTCTTTAGCAAGTAATCCTGTTTATATTTTTGCAAATATTGTCCACATGGGAATTCCAACGGAAATGTTTATCAGTGATCTGTAGAAATTTTAAGTCATTATCTCCTCTAAAGTATTAATGTAAATATGAGTTTTATTTATTTACGGTACAAACCATTTTATAAGAGAGTAAATAGATATGACATGCGATTTGAATAACTAGAATGTAGGTAACTAGATAACAACAATAAATATTGAACATGATAACAGTATATAGACTAACTGTGGTAAATCAAATATTTACCTCAAAGAAACATTATTTCCAAGAATGCTTATTTACAAAACACGCCATTATCTTGATAGCATTTCATAACAAACTCTTAATGAAATGTTATTTATAGCGTGTATTGTTATTTTAAGAAAGTAATGTATCAAAGAATATGTTCAATATTTTACTGAAATAATTTTTATATTGATCATTTATTATTTTTAATTAATTGATTAATGATAATTATAACCCACAACCTAAGCCTGAACAGTTTTTGCAAACTCTCATTTGCCCATAGCAAAACGTCGTCTATTTTAACCTATCACACTTTAGTTATCATTTATAAAGTTTACAAAACTATAATTAAACTTACTTAACAATGAGAGTCTAAATTAAGTGCTAGGGGCTTACAATCCCAAACCACCTCGCTACCGCATCAACCTAATCGTAACATAATTTAACTTACTCTGCGCTCAAATACTAGTTACAATGTATAGAGCTCTATGCATTAGTCCTATGCATTCAAGTGGCGTCTGCACTACTCTCTGCCCTGCTGATATTGTACAGTGTTACTCATGTATTGTAGTTCTGTATTCAATTTCTAACACATTAACTTGTTCGTAATTATTCGATGTAGCAAGGACATAATGCATTTTTCACATTTTTTTCTCAAAACACAAATAATGGCCTAACTTTGAAAGTACTAAAAACATTTTGGGGGAAAATATTTTTCGTCTAAGTTACGAAAAGTAAGGTTTAACCAAGAGGAAATTTGAAAAATGTTTACTTTAACTAAAATATAGTATTGTGGGTACTCAAATTGTGCAGAATTTCATCCTGATCAAGAATTTGTAAAAGTTTTAAAATCGGACCATTATTAAGAGTATTAGCACCAGAAAAGTGCCTATTAGGTTAAAGTTATGTTTGTATAGGTTAGGTTAGGTTTGTTTTTTAGGTAATGTAGGTTACATTTTGTTAAGTTATGTTTAGTAAGATTAGGCTGGCTTTATTAATTATTTTTTGTTAACCTATTCTAACCTTACCTTACCAAACCTAGCAACCCTATTGAAACCAGCACATTTCTGGCTCTAAAATGCTTAGTAATTGTCTGATTGCAAAGTCTTTGCCATATATGTGATCAGGACGCAATTCCGCTTAATTTTAGTACTCACAACAATATATTTACACCAACAATGATAGATTTAGGACAAGAAATTGTTACGTTTTTCCTCATTTTCATGGTTTTCCCCCAAACATTTTTTAATACTTTCAAAGTTAGCCCATTATTTCCATTTTTTGAGATAAATAATTGAAAAATGCATTTAATGTGCTATATCAAATAGTTACCAACTTGTTTACATAGCATATCCAAAATAATTGTTTATAATAATAATGTTAATTTGTTGGATAATGTTAATAATGTTAATTTATTGGATTTAAAGTATTAAAAGAAACAAAACATTAAATCCAAGATAAGTAGAATAACATTAGGTAGGGATCATGATGATGTCACTGGTGTGATCGTTCCACCAGCTGTAGAAATATGCATTAGTTTACGCAACAGAATAAACAAAAGTATTGCTAATAAAAAACTGGTTCGCTGTAGCTGGTCACGGTAAACTATAAATAATATTTTTATTGTAAGGAACTGCAGAAACTGTTTTACAGGTAGCTTGTTAACATGAGAACATGTTCTATGTAAGCCAGGCATTTATCAGTACTAATTATTTTCTCAATACGTTTTTTAAGAACTAACATAATTTTATTTTCTACATTTACAACATAAGAAAGAATAATAACGGCCTCTGTTTCTATTATAATAATACCAATTTAAATCAAATCTTCTTTATTCAAACAATGCATAAGGCAGTACAAGAAATAGCGTCAAACTAAGATTAATATGGTCTTAATCCTAGGTATATGTTACATACCATTTACTAACATAATATTAATATACTACTATTTTCATAATAACTATTAGGAAGTGAAGTCATCTGTAATAAGCCTTTTATTTATTAGGTATTCTTTTAATACTTTTTTAAAAATTTGTGTGTTGTTTTCTTTTTTTAAATTTGCTGGTAAATTACAAAGTATTTTGACCCAGCATATTATGGCTTTTTAAAAACAATTCTGTTTTATGATAACTGTATTATTTCATTTTTTATCCTTGTAATACTGATGGACTATTTGTTGAACATTTAGAACCTGATGCACCTTAAAACAAAATTATTTGCAATTTTAAAATAATTTGTATTGCCTTTTGTGCAGTAAAAGAATGTTATTGAAGTTACT
>JAQJVL010004854.1:0-40656 GCA_035578905.1 Stictocephala bisonia
TTACCAATACATTTTTACCAATGTAAAACTTCAGGTACACTTGATTAATCAACATTTTTAACATTTGATTTATTTTGATCAACAATTGTAACTATATTGTTTATTATAAGGTGGTTATTACGTATACATCCTATTTCCCTAAATGTTTATATAAATTTGAGGAAATTAAGTTCTTAATAACGTGAAAGAAATATAAGGTACTTTTTATTTAATTAGTTTTGTAGATTGGTTTATAAATATTATTTATGATGTATTTGAACTACAAGGCATAATGAAATGACTATGTAAATCAACCACCCATACACGTACCACAATGATGACCAACCCAACAACCCATATAAGTATAGGGTATACACACACACCCAACCTCCCATGTCTGTCCAAAAATGAAAAAAAAAAAACTCCCTCCCATCCATAGACATACAGTAATGATGATCCACCTTTAAACCAATAAAATTAATGATGATTCACCCTCCCACTCATACACGTACAGTAATCATGAATAACCCACCCATCCATAGACATACAGTAATGATGATCCACCTTCAAACCATATAAAATTAATGATGATTCACCCTCCCACTCATACACGTACAGTAATTATGAATAACCCACCCATCCATAGACATACAGTAATGATGATCCACCTTCAAACCATATAAAATTAATGATGATTCACCCTCCCACTCATACACGTACAGTAATTATGAATAACCCATACTCATTCATACCCGTAAAGTGGTGATTACGTGCTCTTCCACCCATTCACGTAATAAAGTAATTATTTATACACGCACCGAGGTGATGATGGAGTGAAGAGACATGTGGATATTGATTTCAACTTAAAATAAAGAAAAAATACGCGTTAATTTATCATCTAGATACTCCAAAGGCCTGCACGCTGTTGTGTAGTGCTGTGGTTCTGATCAATCCAGAGTTATAAAGAAAACTCCCGTGCAAGTAGCTAACATGTGTTTCTATATAACTAGTAAGCTATACGTTTATACAAAGCAGATTGAAATATTGTTGAATATTCTAACCTGTAACTAGTTGTAACATACTTCTTTGAATTTAATTAACTTTAAGTAACTATAGTTACAATTCCAGAAGACCATAAGTTTTGATAGTTCTAAAAAAATCATATATAAAATTACAGCTATTTATCACACAATTATGAGAAGAAATGAACTTATAATATTCTGGGAATATGAAGAACGAATGAGAGAACGTGATGTGAATAAAACACGACATTGGCAGCTATGCCGAGAGAGAACGGACCATTCGTTATCCCTATTGTCAACCCATTGAAATAGGATAATTTACTGAACTTTCATTCTTTACTGACAATGAATTTTGTTACTGTTTTATTGTATCATAAACGTACATTGTATCATTAACGTAAAAAACAATGTTTGGATAACATATATTATGTCTTAACATAACTTTCCATTTAATTTTTCCACCAACAAGAGATCCTCATTACCACTGTACTTGATATTCCCAAGTACAGTTTTTGTTTTTTTCCTTAAGAAAAAAAAAAATAAATAAATACAATTAATTTATACTATGCCAGACATGAATTAAATATCACTTAGGTGGTGATAAAATAGTGTAGTAAATGAAATTTTACAGTCACTTTTTTTATAGAAGATTTATGCATATTAAACATTAATTTGAAGGTATTTTTTTGATAACTGAGAATTTTAATTCTATTTACAATTTTAAAAATACATGCTTAATTTATTCTTAGCTTTACGTAGTTGGTATATTGGAATGCTTATAGCATAGATGGATTTATTGTGTTATTAATTTATAAATTTACTTTAATTTTATCATAAATATTTTTAAAACAGTGTGATAATAAAGTACTAGCAAAGCTAGGGTTAACAACAACATTAACAAACTTGGGTTAATTGTTTGATATTTAATGATTGAGGCGTTCCTGATGATAAAACCAGGAACTGATTTTACTAAATTTGTAGTTCACATAAGAGTGAAAATGGTCGTGGCATTAGAGTTTAAGAACTTTTAGTTTACTTCAAGATCGTTGGTAAAACTTCCCCCACGATGTCTTGTGGAGAGGAATTTCAAGGAAGGAAAACTTTATGACCGTTCAATCTTCACTGACTCTTAACAGTTCTTTTCCATTTTAAAGGAAGAAAAACATATTTGGGCAAAATCTTAAATCTATACACTCCTCTTTGTAAATTATAAAGACGTCGACCGTAAAGATATGGATGAATAAGACAGGTGGATGTGTGATGAGTTATAAGTTCCCCACTAGTGTTATTTATTAATAGCCCACTAGCCAGGGCATATAAGGAACCTACAGCTTTACGTGGAATTCGAACCACGTAGTATTAGTCTGATTTCCAGCTAACTAACAAGCTGGAAATCAGATATTCAGTTCTTTTCCCTACACAACACCCAAACCCTGATTACCACCCAACACGGACACTCCAGAATGTTATAGTAGTTTCCACATCGATGACAACCATTGTGTGGAGGCCATGTTGGTATTTAGAGAACCGGACATATAACCTACCCCCCCCCCCCCAAGTAGCTGGTTTACAGCAACGCGCCACTAGAGCCGCGACAATGTATTATGTATAAAAATCTTCTCCTAATCATGATATTACATGGTTTATTAAGCGTAATAGGAAGTATACCCACCACTTTAGTCTTGAACATTTATTAAAAATTGTCATTTAGACTCGGGTTTAGGGGCGAGCAGGTGGCCGAGCGGTCTAAGGCGTCAGGACTTTTGGGCTTGGGTTAGAGATAGCGCTGTTTCGAATCCGGCCTAGACAGGAAGATTTATCAAAAATATTCACCTTCTACTGTACTGGTTCGCCTCCTTATTCCGTCTGAATAAGTTCCTCACACAGACCAACAGTCTATGAGGAATGGGCAGAGTAAGGTTAAGAAGGAGGTCGGCCTCTTCTTAAAAAAAATCTCTCTCGACTGACAAACTCTCAGATTGACCTTGCAGAAATCGCCTGAACTACCCATTGATAATAACAATCAGTTGTTAGTGACAGTATTATAGTTGATGTAATAATAATAATATAAAAATCTTTATTACTGTATTTTGACAAATAATTAATGATTTAAATGATAACAATACAAATAATAATAAAACAACTGTTTCGCTCAACTTCTGTTACTATATACTTAAATACCGATTGTTTTTTTATCTGAACCTTTATATTTGTGTAAAATATACTTTAAGTAACATCTTTATTATACATTAAATACGCTAATATATCAAGATTTTCCATAATATTGATCCATCTACCCGTCCTGACATGTAGAGTGTAATTGACCCACTCAAACACATACAACTCATAGGTACGATACAGTAAACATACGTATTATGAGTATTTGTATATACTACTTATATCTTGGAGGTATTTTATTTTTTTTTTCACTAATTAATGTATATTTATAGAACTAATCAACCGATTTTAAACTGTGCAAATTTCTCATCCATACAAAAATTATTATACAAAAATGTTCAACTTCTTAATGTATGCCGTTTCAAAAATGGTGGTTGTATTAATTGTTTAAATTAATATAACCACCATTTATAAACATTGAAAAGAGGTTAAATACCTTAAACTCTCTGATTGGCTTGGAAAGTTATTAGGTAATACTACAAGTACTGTTCCTACAGCTAACTGAAACTAGTTCCTGAGTAAATGAATGTAGGGGTGGTACTTTAATCACTCTTCTCGAACATATTTGGAGATAGTATTTTAGAAGAGGTGACAGTTAAAAGCATTTAGGCCAGCATTTAATATGCAAGATTATTTAGTATTGCTGTAATGTTGCTCTCCTCAAACCGCCTGACGTCTCTGTTACCACCTTTCTTCTTCACCTTTCACAGAAGGCTTAGGCTAAACCCTCTTGAAGTTCTTGAAGCTAGTGATCGTTGTTCTGGTCAGACTGAATAGTTCATCCTCATTGGCGTTGGCATGTTTGTGATTAACGCTGACTGGTGGTAGAGGATACTGTACTTGGAGTGCGCCATTAGTACATCAAGCTCTCTTCTTTCTTTCCCAGACTTGACTAACTCTATCGAAGTTGCCTCAGTCCTTCTACTCTCTTTCATCTTCCTACATCACTCCTTCCACACAAGGTAATCCCTACCAACATTATAATCTCCAATCACATCAACAGATCACCACACCCCTGAACTTTGTTCGACCTAATTAATTGTACCAACCTCCAGGCGGATACTATGACTACTGGATGCATTGAATGCGGACATCTTGATGGCCGTCTCTTGATGAGTAAATCATGATTCCCATTCTAATTTCCTATTGGCAACTTGTGACTGCTTTCTGATATTTCTGGAATTGAAAACCTAATCTTTTAAAACTATCAAAATATATTACAAATTTTCTTTAGACATTATACCAGAAATACTTTTAAATTGAAGAAGTTGTTATCTATATATATATATATATATATATATATATTGAGGGCGTTTTGAAAGAATGTTAAATTTAATGCCTTATCGGAGGACCAATTAATGTCCACGTTAGTAAAGGAAACACTACAAAAGACGTTACCACGAACGATCACAGGGAGATGCATTTTATAAGTCGAAATTAATGAGAAAGAACAAACTGTACCTTTAGAGGAGATAGAGCATATCTTGGAGTGAAGAATTGAGAAGATGAGAGATGACCGTAGAGATGGATCCACCAGGCTTGGGATGTCGATGTTGTCTAGCAGTCATTTCGGAGCACAACACAACACTGTTTAGAGTTTACTTTGAATAAAATGCTGAGTAGATTGAGAGAAGAGAGATTGAGAAACAAAAAACACGATCACTGACTAATGAAACCAAAATTATACACTGTAAGAGAGGGTCACGGCAATCGCGACGCAAGATCCGAGCGAACTGTTCCGCATAGCATCATAAGTTCAACTGGTGTTTTAATTTTAAGTAGAGGGGTGAAGTGTGTTGACGAGGTTCACACCACTGGTTACAAGGGTTAGACAATGTCACCTGATATTTGACTTTTGGCAAGTGCATGTGCATAGAGGCCAGTAATATTATTTAAATTTCATTATGGTAACAGGTGAATATGTTATGAGTATGTGAGTAACAATTTATGCTTAAGAGATTATAAAAACAGATAAGAGGAACAAACTATTAAATTATGAACTAAAAGTAACTATATGTACATTATTTAATACTAAGTACGGAACAATATAACTAATTGAAGTATCGGGCCACTGAGAATCAGTTCCAAATCAGGACATAACAATGATTTCTATTACTCATTACTTAAGTGCAGATAATATAATTTAAATGCCGCGTCTCTATTTACTAACTAATTGTATAAATTACATTACAATCATATGTATCAAGTACAATAGTCTTAATCCTGTAGATTATACAATACCAGTTACTGAAGCTAACAGCACAGAGGTCCACAGAGAGAGTCCTGCAGGTGACGTATGCACAGGGCTAATTCAATTAAACTATCCCTGTCAAGCAGGTAGTTTGTATGCAACGTCATTACACTGATGGGGTTTAGATTAACCATAGTAAAGGATTATGGAGTACATACGAAGAATTGTATAAATATTCCATGAATTTGCTTTCTGAGAATTTTATAATAGAAAAGCAGGATTGATCACAAAGGAGTCACAAGACTATCATTGTAATTGATTTGGTTTCAAGAAAACATCTTACATAATACGTTCCAAATTAACAACCTTAAATTATCAAAATAAATACCAAGCATAAGTAAAAAACGTTCATTTATATAACAAAAATAACGTTTCCTTTCTTAATACATTATTGTAACCTTGCTATAAATGAAAAGCACCAGATTACTAGTGTAAAATAAATTTTTATTTCATCGTAAATTAGTTTTTGATAATAACAGTTTATTTTTTATCCTCCCCTGAAGAAAATTGTTCAACGATTTCCGTCATATTTGTCATCTACTATATTTTTGGGTTACAAAACCAAAGCATATTTTCCCCACACTCCTTAAAAATATAACTCAAACAGAATATCGAAGATAGTTTATGTTTTCTAAACAGTTAGTAAATAAATATAAATAAATAATATATTTTAAGCAAATGAAAAGCAAATTAATTTACTCAATACCTTTTAATTGAATAAATTAATTACTCGTTTAGGGCTGTAAATATTAAGGTATATTTGGGAATCTTAAAAATTTGTTTAGCATTTTTTATAATTGTTTTTAATCGGTTTACTTTCAAAAATTTATCAAAGGAACCTTTTTAAACACCCTTTAGAAGATCTAACATTAAAACCACCAGGAGTATGAAGATCTACCTTTCATAGTATTGTAGGTAGTTTTGTTTTGAAGTTGAATATAACAAATATGCAGTACTTTATATAAGTAATCTAGCATATAAAGTATAAGATCTAACATTAAAACCACCAGGAGTATGAAGATCTACCTTTCATAGTATTGTAGGTAGTTTTGTTTTGAAGTTGAATATAACAAATATGCAGTACTTTATATAAGTAATCTAGCATATAAAGTATGGATTTTTGTTGCCTTTTTAGTTGGGAATCATAACATTTTTTTCTTAATTAAACTAATTTTAGTAAAAAGTAGTAAAATAGAAGATATTTTATTTAAATTTGGCTGTGTACACACTGAATTGGTAATCGGTTTTACATATTTTTAGGTAAATGTACATTTAGAGTATAATACAGTGTAAAATGAATAATTATGACCGTCATTATTCATGTGTTACTATTCTTTTTCCACAAAATTGACCTATGTAGTTACTTTAGTGCTGCAATCAATTGTTTAGCCTTCACCCAAACAATTGATTGCAGATCGTCAACCTAAAGAATTTCTGTGTAAATTTTAAATGCCATCAGGTGTGATGTTTAGACCAGCCTATCCTTTAATAGACAACCTAGAGAGGCTGAAAGTTTATTATCCCTAAATTTATATAAAATTAGAACAGTGTTTTCATAACATTTGTTTCTAATGAGTAAAATCAAATTAATAAAATTCTGTTTTACGATATTAGCGCGTAGAATGTCACGGCAGTCTGCTGGCAGTGACAGATAAATTAAACCAGAGGATTATTTTTGCTTTAAATAACAAATTGTAACAGCTAGTGGTCTTACTCTGAATCAAAGTAGGTTTGGTATTTGATACCAAATATTTAGTGTTTTAAGTATAAGAAGTGATTCAATTAATTAATTGGATCTAATTAGAGAAGTGAAGAAAGGTCTGGCCAATATATGTATGAATAAATAACTTTGTTATTCAGTAGGATATTTCAGCTTAACTTGTTATTTGAACGAATTACACTTTTTAATTGGAGGGTTTGTATTTAATTGTAAAATTTAGTTGTAAAATATATTTTTTTTTAAATCATTATTTTGGTTTTTAGATATATAGCTCATAATATATCAAATCCAAAATGATGTAATCACTCATAAAAAAATCGTCAGAATCACTGGACAGATTTTGATAACTGTTGGAAGAAGTAAGCATTTTACCAAATAGACCCACTAAGGAAGCATTTACTGTAATTATATTCCTAAGGACTATAAATAAATAAATAAATAAATAAATAAAATAAATAAATGATTTATTGCGTAGAACATAGTACAAATATGCATTGCAATCGTCAAGCTATCCATTATTGCTATTCGCTATTGTTTAGCCATTCATTCTTCCATCGAGATCCCTTTCAAACTTACAAAACACGTTAATACACGCATTCATCTCATAAACCCACTCAGTAGCCTAACCCAATAAATTTCGCTAGGTCTCCCAGTTGTGTGCCATAAATTCGTCTAAGCTGTAGAATGCCTCTGCAATCAGCTTTGCTTTTAGACGAGATTTAAACGCTTTCAGCGTGGGGGCACTTTTAATTGAATTTGGCAATTTGTTGACAAATTTTACTCCTGCCTGTACAGGCAGTCGCTCATAAACTACCGTTCTGTGCCTCCCAGAACGGTAGTCGCCCCTGCCTCTAGTGTCATAAGAGTGTATGTCGCAACCTCTTATAGCATGACATTTTGATTTGAAAAAGAGACAAGTTTCCAAGATGTAGAGGCAGGGTAATGTCAACAAATTCAGATTTTTGAATACTGGCTTACACGACTCTCTTTGTTTCAATTTTGCAATTGTTCGCAACGCTCTTTTTTGGAGGATGAAAACTCTTGAGAGGTTTGAGTTTGAGCATCCACCCCACACAGTCAGTCCGTAGGAGAGATGAGGGTAGATGACTCCGTAGTACGCCGTCATCAGAACCTGAGTCGGGCAGTACTCTGATAGTTTTCTCAAGACATAAATTCCTGAGGAAAGTTTTGAGCAAACATGGTCTACATGGCAATCCCACGTCAAACCTTTATCAAGATGTATTCCGAGGAATTTGGTTGTGTAGACCTCTTCGATCTCAGTTCCATCTAACATGACCGCTAGACTGTCTAAGTCTTTTTGGTGCAAAGAGAATTTAATGAAATTTGATTTTGTTGGATTGGTTTTGAGGTTGAGCTCGTTGAAATGTTGAATGGTGCTGTTGAGCTCCACGAGAGCAATTTGCTCGAGTTCTTTGATTGAGTTCGCTTTCAGACAGAGAGTCGTGTCATCTGCGTACTGAACAATGTGTCCGTTTTGTACAGATGTGCCAACATCATTGACGTAGATTAAGAAGAGAAGCGGACTAAGTATGGACCCCTGCGGAACTCCATAGTTCAGTCGCCTCTCTCTCGATCTAGCGTCAGATATTCCAACGAATTGCGTTCTATTACTGAGATACGATTCAAGCCACCTGAAGGGCACTCCCCGTATCCCGTAATATTCCAGTTTGTGAAGAAGTGAAGTGTGATCAACACAGTCGAAGGCTTTTGACAAGTCGAGAAATACACTTAGTGTCTCTCTTCGACCTTCAATTCCCTCTGTTATCATCTCGACCAGACGGACGACCGCGTCTGAGGTCGATTTACCGCTTCGGAAACCGAATTGGTTATTTGATAACAGATTGTGCCTTTCCAGAAACTCCACACAACGTGTCAGGAAAACCTTTTCAAAAATTTTGCTCAGGATTGGTAGGATTGAGATTGGGCGGTAATTTTGAGTGGAAAGAGGGTCGCCTTTTTTGAAAATTGGGAAGACTTTTGCAGTTTTCAGTGCAGACGGGAAAACCCCCTTGCAAAAAGAAAGGTTGATCAAATGCTCCAAAGGTCTCAGCAAGTGTCTATAACACTTTTTGAGAAGCCATGTGGACATATGACCTGAGTCGTTTGACATTTTTGATTGGAGGTTTCTGATTACCTGGTCTACTTCAAGCTGTGTGACTAGAGCCAGAGACATTGAGGCGACTGGACTTTGCACGGAGGAGAGGGTATGACGCGAAATTGGACCAAGTCCTTGATCAATTCCAACCGAGGCGAAAAAACTGTTGAATTCATCTGCAACCCTTAGAGGGTCTTTGATGCATTCATTTCCAATCTGTAGTTCAATTGGTCTGTCAGTCTGTGAGATTTTATTGTTTATGATGGCCCATGCTGTTTTAGAAATGTTTTTTGATGCGAGCAGAGCTTTGTTTACATCATAAGCCTTTGCAGCTCGGATGACTTTCCTATATATCCTTTTGTAATTTTGAAAAAAGTGTATGAAACCTTCGTTTAATGTGCGCTTTTTTATTTCTGAGTAAAAAAATAATTTTTCTCTCGAGACTAGGATACCTTTGGTAATCCATGTGCACATTTTTTCCCTCGGTTTTTGTTTGATTTTTTTCAGGGGACAGCTCACGTTTAGATGATAATTTAGGGTAGATTGAAAACATTGAAATTGATTTTCTACGGGATCGTGAAAATTTAGAAAGTGCCAACTCTCCCTAGAAAGGAAGGAGTTGAGGAGTGCAACATTCGCGGGCCGTGTGTCTCTGATTGTTTTTTCTTTAATTGGATCCCGTTCTGGTTCATGGCCGTCAATGATGACTTGTTGGCCATGGTGGTCTGAAATGGCTGTGTTGATCACCGAAACCCTCACGTTAGTCAGGTTTGTTATGACGTTGTCAATAGAGGTGGCTGACGTATTTGTCACTCTCGTTGGTGAATTGATCGACCAAGAAAGGTCAAAGGATTTGAGCAAGTCAGCGAATTTCCTTGTCATAGGGCAACGGAGGTCTAAGACGTTCACGTTGAAATCCCCAATGACAATGAAGTTCTGAGTTTTTTTTGACACTACCGACAACATCATATCAAATTTGGACAGAAATGAATCAAAATTTCCACTGGGAGACCTGTATAGACCAATGACAGTCAGTGGTTGTGACGAATGACTTCCGATCCGTACCCCTGTTGCTTCAAAATCCTTGTCTGCGGTCTCGGTCAGTCTGTAAGGGGTGGACGTGAAGTTGATTTTTGAAAATATTGCCACACCACCGCCTTTTGCGGTCGTGCGACAATAGTAGTTAGCCAATTGGTAATTTTGAATTTTGAAGTGATTGACTGTACTGTTGTCGAAACCGTGTTCGGTGACAACAAGCACGCCAGGATCGAGTTCCTCGCACATGAGTGATAACTCATCCTCCTTGTTGGTTGCAATTTGTGCATTTTGATGCACCAGCGAAATCTGTTTTTTTGTTTGATATTTTTTAATTGAAGATTTTATTTTTGTTTTATCGTCTGTTAGTTTTTTGGGGTCAATAGTTCCTCAACGTTACTTTTTTCCATAACAGTTTTCCATGAAAGTTATTTAAACATATATTTCAAACAGCTGTTACAAAAAACATAAGTATGACACTAAATCTTGACTTATCTGGTTTTCATTATGATATGTTCAAGATCACGTCTTCTAATAAATTAGATATGATTGTACTATTTTTCATCTCATAAAGTAGAGTTTAAATCTTTTCTAGACTACAAAACAGTGAGAATGGCAGTAGGGTGAGCTTTTATACATCGATTTGATAGACTAGAGAGAACTAAGTAGGGAAGGGTAGGCAAGCGTAAAATACCACACCGTAGGGAAGCAAGGCTGGTGGCTAGTATACACATTTATTATTAGGATAATTTTTTCTCGTGATATAAATTTAAATTGTTTCAACATACCTATTGTTAAATATACCACTCGTTATATAACTTAACTTTGGTCCTCCATAGTATTATAAAATTTATAAATAACAATTTTTATTGAAATTCACAAACCAGAAAAGCATGTATAGTATCGTAAATTAATTTATTTTCTTGATCCAATCGTCTTAGGTGTAAGGAATGTGCTATGAAAACGTAAAACTAAGCAAAAAATTCATCCAAATCAGCCTCATTTTTGCTAATATTTTAAGTTTTTAAAAGAACTTTTTATAAAGTTATTAATATTATAATTATTTAGGTTTAGTTCTATTTTTTATAGAATTTTATAAACACATTACCAATGTAGTTATTTGCCAACTAATTACTAATGAAAATAATATGTTCTATTACGCTGCAAATATTCACTATAATGCACTGCTTGCAAAGGAAAATAAAATGTTATACAATTTATAATATTGGGCATTGTGTTGACAGTATAAGGATATAAACATGACTGTGGAAGGTATCACAGAGAATGTTGACTGGTACATTGAATATACAAAGTATGTAATAACATTTCAAAGCATCCCATAGACATAGTAAACATTAATCTTTATTTATATACTGTTATAAAGTGTTTCCATATTTTAGTCAATATAAAACTATCTCCATTATTTTACCAATATTATGTAATAATTTCGTACAAATTTCTATTAAATTGATTACAGTAGCTGGAACTCAGTCTCGTATACAAAACTAATAATGAAATACGCAAAACAGGAAGGACAATCATGGTACAGCTCATTTATTTTTATTTGACATAAAAAGTATTACAGTACTTCCTAATGATTACAACTAGCATAAGGTTGTGATGGTATGAAACCTCAGTAAATAAGGCTTCTAAAAGTGTTTAAAGTACAGTTACAATTCTAACTAAGCTCACGCTCCGTACATCGTGTGTTAAATAAAGTTCACGCACAGGCCGACGGGCCACATTAACAGTTGAGTAACATTAGAGAATATTTACACTTAACGTGTTACCTTACTGACTTTTATTAGAACAATGTCAGGCTACATGTGTATTATATGCTACTATTAGTGTACCGGGTCTTTGACCGGTACAGTTCGGTTTTTTTTTTGTTGTCTGCCAGGCTGCCTGAGATCGCTCACGCTCTGCGTTCCGCGTACGTTGGTAGCCGTTGGCCCGGTTCCGTTAAGTTCCGTGTTCCAGCAGCTTCGGTGAGGTTGGCCTGTCTTCAGTTGTCTTGTGCGGCCTGCAGAATCTCGTCATGTTCGGCTGAGAGACTCCAAAACGTAAGTGTTAATTTTGTAATTTCTAATATTTAATCTCCCTTTTGGTGAAAATACTTTTGTTTCAATAATATTAATCGTTCTTGCTTGTGTTTTCAGAGTTTGGTTAAATTTGTATTCTTTGTCTAGATGTTTCTCAGACTAGGTTAAAGCCATGTGCTTCCATGTTAATCTTTACCGTTAATTACCGTTAATGCTTTTTATTTCTGCCTTTATTTTCAATTGTAATTCTGTATAATGTTTATGGAGCCTTTTTACAGTTGTAGTTACCGATATCATATTTTTTGTTCTTTGCCAATAACCTAGCCTAGCTGTACCCTTTGATTTTCATGTTTTAACATATTGCTCATGTATCCATGGCCTAGTATTCAGTTTGTCATTTTTTAAGTCCATATACGTAATTAATTCTTTTATAATTTGTTAATGGTAATTTTTCCTAAATCTGAGTTTGCCAACATAATTATTCATGACCTAAAAAATAGATCTTTTATTTTTTCTAGTGTGATAATCCTGTATAATTTTGTCTGTGCCCGTTTTGTGTTGCCATGTCATGTTTAGGGGTTATGTATAATATTTGTGTTGTGATGGCTGGACTGCTTTTAATGTGCTGTGGTGTTGTCCTACAGTCCAGGGTCCTCGAGTGGGACGTTCAGCCCTCGGCCTGCCGTCCGGGGATTGTCGACCATCTGCTCTGCTAGCCTGGCCTGAGGACCATGCTGGAGCCTGTTTCGCCCGCTACCCTCTCTACAGCTTTGGGTAGAGTTCTTCAGTCCTCAGGTCAGTTCTGTCCATTTTTTTTCCCGGCGGCTGAGCTGAGGGGTTCTGGTGATATTAAAGAAAAAAAAGAAATAAAAAGAAAAAATCATGAAATATAAAAGAAGAAAAAAACAAATGTTTATGGAACTGTTTAATTTGTGGCCTAGGCCTAAACTGGAACAGTGATTGATGAAACAGCCATGGGGACTTATATTTTTTTTATTTACTTAAAAAGAAAAGCTTTAAAAATACATAAAGAATATTTTTGATGTTAATATTTATTTATATTTATTGTTAGTTATTTAATTAGTTTTATTTGTTGTTATATCTTTTAGATTTTATAGTTGTTAGGTCCCTATGGTTAAGTTATGTTATTTATTTATATGTTTAGGCCTAGTGATTGTTATTTATATTTTTCGTTCATTGTATTATGGAGGTCGTGAAGTGACTTTTTACTAAAACGGTACCGTGTTATATTTTCTTTTAAATTATTTAATTTTTAAACTTTCACCAAAAGGGGATTATGGTGCTTTTGCTTAACTTTTAATTCGGAGCTGCCCAGGGATTCCGGCTTACTCCCTGGCCCGGTGGAATCAAGGGATGCGGGCCAAATTGCCGGTGTAATTGGTGATACCAAAAATTTTATAATTTTCTTCACTTTTAGTCGGGGCCTATTAAATTTTTCTTACGTTTTGGGGTGTCTCAGGCCCAACTGCAGATAGGCCATGTAGTTGTTAATTTGTTAATTTTGGTATTCGTTGAGTTTGTTGTTCTTGTAGCTTTTGTGTGTTTTGTGATTTATTTAAGTGCAAATTTTATATTGTGGCCTTCTGCCTATTTTATATTGTGGCCTTCTGCCGTTTTGATTTATTAAATGATGTTTCTTGTAATAAATTACTTTCGCTCAGCTGCCGAGTTTTATTTTGGACCCTCCAACTGCCACCCGTGATCCCATCGCTTTACTCGTTTTGAGCCATCCCCCAGTTGGCACGCTTCCCAGCTTTGGTGGGGGGGATGGGTCTCAATTGGTAGCAGAGCGTGGTTGCCTATAAAAAAAAAAAAAAAAAAAAAAAAAAAAAAAAAAAAAAAAAACCTCTTGTTTGTTGACGGTGGGTGTTTGCCTGTTAGTAGGCCATGGTTGGCCGACCTCCCGTCAAAGGTGTCTTGGTATTACGTAAAAAAAAAAAAAAAAAAGAAACAAATAAATAATTATTTAAAAAGAAAAACAATTAAAAACCAAATAAATCATTTAAATATATATTAAAAAAAAAAAAAAAAAAAAAAAAAAAAAAAAAAAAAAAAAAAAAAAAAAAAACTAGGCAATCCGCTTGGTTACTTTGTTGAATGGGTTTCATGGGTGGATGGGAGTGGTCGGCAGTGGCTCGGTAGGCTGAGGGTTTAGTTCGTCTTGGACCCTGGAGTTGTCGTTTTTTGTGTACTGTTGAGAATTTTGTTTTGCGAGATGGCCTATCTGCAGAATGTTGCGCTCCTAGTCAAGGAGGAATTAATTTTTGAGTTGAGGTCGCGGGGTGTGACTCCGGAGGGTGATGTTCTGAATCTCCGGAGGTTGCTGCGGGAGCAGTTGTCCGCGGGTACGGCGGTGGATTGGTCTGATCTACTGGAGGTTGGTGAGGAGTTGTCTGTTTGTAAACGTAAGGTGGAAGATTGGGAAGGGGTGTTAGAGGATTTGCAGTTGGAACCTCCAGTAGGTCGTGACCGGGCCTGCCGCCTTGCACGTCTGGGGCATCTGCTTGCCCGTTTAAGGCTGGTCAACCGGGCGCCGGGGTTGGAGCCGTCGGATAGGGCGTGGATCTTGGAGAGTGTATCTAGGCTTGAGGAGATTTTTCAGGCACTCTCCGGGTCCACGACTCCTACGGGTCTGGGTCAGCGGCCTACTTTCGCACTGTCGCCTAACGTGTCGAGGCCGCAGGCTGAGACACCGGCTCTCACTGTGCCTGAGGTTCCTTCTGAGCCTGCAGGAGTTTCTGTTGAGGTTGCTTGTGGTTCGGCTCCAGCTGCCGTTCCTACTACTTCTTTGGGTTCTCCTGCTCTTCTGCAGCTGAGCTACCACAAGCTACCTAACCCTCTCACGCCCATGATCCAGAATCTCCCTGTGATCGATGGGATGGATCCTGAGGAGCTTCTTAAGTTTCTGGTGGCCTTTCTCAGACTTAGTGAGATGCCCGGCATGCAGGCTGGGGACTTGCTTCGTCTGGTTTTCCCTTATTGCAGAGGTCCCGTTGGGGAGTTGCTGAGTTCTGTCTTGGCCAGTGATGCCTCGGTGGACTCGTTCCATCGAGAGTTACTTTCATCGTTTCTTCCCATTCGACTCAGGGAGAGGATGGTCATGGACAGATTTTATCGGTCGCAGGGTAGGGGCGAGTCTCTGGCAGCCTATATCTCTTCAGTCAAGGAAGCTCGTCAAGCGTTGCGCCTCACCCTTTCTGAAGCTGACACCGTTCGTGTCATCCTGGATGGCATTTCTCCCGAAGAACGGTGCAGATTGGTTTTTGCTGGTGTTCCTTCGACTTTTCGGGAGCTGCATCAGCTGTGCATTGTTTCGCGCAGCGTGCAGTTCTCAGACCAGCAAGGGAGGGATTCTGAGAGTCATCGTGCTCTCCCCACCCGTCGACCGGCTATGTCTTTAGGTGTGAGTCAGCCAGTGGAGGGTCGTGGTTCTCGGCCTCCTGTTCTGTGTTTTGCTTGTGGCCAGCCTGGTCACATTCGTCGTGACTGTCCACGTGCTCGAGGTCGTGGGGCGGGAAACGCTCAGCGCGGGGGGTTGCCTCCACAGTAGCTCCCCGCGTTGTTGCGACTGACCGTGGCCATTTGCCTCTGACGCGTGCCCATAGCAGGAGCGTCGGGGATGTTTCGGGCCTTGCTGGCATGGCTTCCCTGGGACTTAGGGCGGTCACCTCGGTGTGTCCTGGCGTTTTTGTTTCTTTTGGTGGTACGGTGTGTCGAGCCCTTCTTGATTCTGGTTCGGCATGCTGTATCATCAGCCTTTCTCTTTTTGAGTCCCTTGACGCCTTAGGACTTGTCAGGCACACCGAGCCTTCTTCTATTACTTGCTGGACGGCATCCCAAACTCCTCTACCTATTCTTCTGAAGGCGTTTTTCCAGTTTAAGATTGAAGGATTTTCCTGGAGGTGGGGTTTTCTTGTTGCCAAGGACCTGGCGGTTTCCTGTATCCTAGGGGCAGACTTCATTTCTAAGAGTGGTATGGTGCTTGACCTCCAGAAGCGCCAGATATTTTTCAAGTTTAATCGGCGAGTTTTGGTGCCTCTAGTAGGTGATTCTGACTGCCCTCCTGCAGTCAGAGAGGTGGGTTGTGAGCCCGAACAACCCCAGGTGGATCCAGTTGGTCATCTCCCCCCTGAGCAGGCGGAGGCCATTAGGAGGCTGTGTTTGCGGTTTCCTGATGTGCTTACGGCTGAGCTTGGGGTCACTTCTCTTCTGGAGTATGAGATCCACCTCACCGATTCTCAGCCAGTTAGGAGTCATCCGTACAAACTTGCTCCCCCAAAGATGGAGGTTATGAGGGCTATGATCGAAGATCTTCTGAGCAAGGGTGTGATTGAACCGTCTCGTTCTGCTTATGCCAGTCCAGCTTTTCTTGTGCCCAAGCCTAATGGTAAGTCTAGGCTTGTGATGGATTATCGGAGGCTCAACGCTAAGGTCGCTATTGACTCGGTACCTCTGCCTGATTTGCATTCTGCGTTTGATTGGTTCGGTAAGGCTAAGTTTTTCAGTGTTTTCGATTTGAACCAGGCCTACCATCAGATTCCATTGAAGAAGGAATCGCGGCCCATGACTAGCTTCTGTGTTCCCTGGAATCTTTACCAGTTCACTAGGGTTCCTATGGGTCTTGCTGTGGGTGCCCAGACTCTTACTCGTCTGCTTGATTCCATCTTCCATGATGTGAAGTTCAAGTTTGTTTTCAATTACCTGGACGATCTTCTTGTCTACAGTGAGACTTTCGGGGAACACATGCAACATCTGGAGGAAGTTCTTAGTCGCCTCAAATCAGCTGGCCTTACCGTCAATCCAGAGAAAGTCACTTTTGCTCGTCCTGAGATTTCTTTTCTGGGTCATCTTATCTCTTCTCGAGGCGTCTGCATAGATCCTGCGAGGACCCAGGGCATTCGGGATTTTCCTCCTCCCCGAGATGCCAAGGGGATTGCCCGTTTTGTGGGGATGGTGAATTTTTACCGTCGCTTCATCCCTAACGTGGCCGAGCTTGCTGCCCCGTTGAACGAGCTGCGAAAGAAAGGTGTCCCTTTTGTGTGGGGCCAAGCTCAGCAGACTGCCTTTGATGCTCTCAAGGAGGCTATCATGCAACCTCCTGTCCTGCGTATGCCTGATTTTAGCAGAGAATTTATTCTTCAGACTGATGCCTCCTCCTCCGCCATTGCTGCTGTTCTTTCTCAGGAGTTTGATGGGGTCAGGCAGCCCATCGCTTTTGCTTCGAGGACGTTGTCTCACCAGGAAAGGAAAGCTTCTTCCATCTATGAGTTAGAGTGTCTGGCTGTTGTCTTTGGTACGGACAAGTTTCGGCGTTTCTTGGAACACGCTGAGTTCTTGCTGGAGACTGACAATCAGGCACTATCTTGGCTTCTTGCCCATCCCCGGCAGCTCGGGAAAATTGGTCGCTGGGTGGTCAAAATTTCTGCCTTTAAGTTCCGAGTTCAACATCTTAGGGGTACCCAGAATGTCATCGCGGATGCTCTTTCCCGCATGTATCACGAACCCAGTGATCCACCTACTGAGGCTGTTGCTCAGTGTGGTGCTGTCCTTCTGGATTTTCCTCTGGCTTTTGACGACCTACTGTCCCATCAACAGAAAGATCCTGAGCTGTCAGTCGTCTTAGGTGAGCTTCAAGAGGGAGGTGCCCACCCTCCCTATTTTCTGTCCAAAGGGGTACTCTGTTGCCGTCCTCGACAGAGGGGTGAACCCCGTGTAGTGCTGCCTAGTCATCTAGTACCGATGGTCTTTCAGTATTATCACTCTTCCCTTGTGGGCGGTCATCTTGGCATTCATAAGACCATCGCTAAGATTCGTAGGTACTTCATCTGGAAGGGCATGGACCGGGATGTTGCTGGCAGAGTGCGGGCTTGTCACCTGTGCTCTCTCAGCAAGCCTAGTCAGAATGCAAGGTTAGGGTTGTTATCTTCTGAGGTGGCCGAGCGTCCTTTTGAGAAGGTGTTCATCGACTACGTGGGTCCTTTTCCCCGTAGCAAGTCAGGTAACTCCTACCTACTTGTTTGTGTGGATGCTTTCTCGAAGTTCGTTTGGCTTTTTCCTCTTCGGAGTGCTACGGCTAAGCTCACCATCCGTGCTCTCCAGTCCCAACTCTTCCAGCACTTTGGTGTGCCTTCCACTCTTGTGTCCGACAACGGTAGCCAGTTTACCTCCCATGAGTTTCGTAGGTTCTGTTTTGGCAATGGTATCAGGCATGTGACTACCTCTCCTTATTACCCACAGCCTTCTCATGCAGAGCGGTTCAACCGCAATCTTCGGTCTGCCCTTATTACCTTCCATGCTGAGAAGCAGAACACCTGGGATGAGAGTCTCTCTTGGCTCCAGCTTGCTTTCAATTCTTCCAAGCATGAGAGTCACAATGCCACTCCCTTCGAAATTCTACATGGCTACCCTCCTAACAACCCTTTGTCCAACTTGTGGAGGTTAGAGGATCTTCTACCTACGCCAGGTGCCACTGACGTAGTGTCCACGTGGCGGGCTGCTCGGCGCAACCTGCTACGTGCTAGAGAGAGAGTAAGGAGGAGGTATGATAAGGGTCGTACTCCTAACCCTTTTCAGGTTGGAGATCTGGTTCTTTGTCAGGCTCACCCGGTCAGTTCGGCCGCGGAACGAAGAGCTGCCAAGTTGTGCTATCGGTGGTCTGGTCCCCACCGCATCGACAGGTTTTTGTCACCGGTGACTGCTCTGCTGGTTGATCCCCAGTCAGGCAGGGTGTTTAGGAAAGCCCATGTGTCCCAGCTTAAGGCTTTCCGGGGAACGGTTGGTCCAGGAGTTGGTGTTCCTGGGGGTTTCTTGGGGCAAAGAGATTGATCACCTCTGCGCCCTAGGTGGCTGTTCTGAGAGAGTCTCCTTTCTCTCTTTTCTGGTCGGGCCCGACCGTCAGGGTAGTTCGCTCCCTGTTTGAGGGGTTTCCCCTCTTAGTTTCTCTTTGGCGTCCTTGGAGCACCACTCTTTGGAGGTTTCTTCTTCTTCCTCTTGGTTCCCTGAGGTACCGAGTTTTTTCCCCTGCCTGGGTGTGTTGAGGTTTTGCAGAGGGAGGTTGTACCGGGTCTTTGACCGGTACAGTTCGGTTTTTTTTTGTTGTCTGCCAGGCTGCCTGAGATCGCTCACGCTCTGCGTTCCGCGTACGTTGGTAGCCGTTGGCCCGGTTCCGTTAAGTTCCGTGTTCCAGCAGCTTCGGTGAGGTTGGCCTGTCTTCAGTTGTCTTGTGCGGCCTGCAGAATCTCGTCATGTTCGGCTGAGAGACTCCAAAACGTAAGTGTTAATTTTGTAATTTCTAATATTTAATCTCCCTTTTGGTGAAAATACTTTTGTTTCAATAATATTAATCGTTCTTGCTTGTGTTTTCAGAGTTTGGTTAAATTTGTATTCTTTGTCTAGATGTTTCTCAGACTAGGTTAAAGCCATGTGCTTCCATGTTAATCTTTACCGTTAATTACCGTTAATGCTTTTTATTTCTGCCTTTATTTTCAATTGTAATTCTGTATAATGTTTATGGAGCCTTTTTACAGTTGTAGTTACCGATATCATATTTTTTGTTCTTTGCCAATAACCTAGCCTAGCTGTACCCTTTGATTTTCATGTTTTAACATATTGCTCATGTATCCATGGCCTAGTATTCAGTTTGTCATTTTTTAAGTCCATATACGTAATTAATTCTTTTATAATTTGTTAATGGTAATTTTTCCTAAATCTGAGTTTGCCAACATAATTATTCATGACCTAAAAAATAGATCTTTTATTTTTTCTAGTGTGATAATCCTGTATAATTTTGTCTGTGCCCGTTTTGTGTTGCCATGTCATGTTTAGGGGTTATGTATAATATTTGTGTTGTGATGGCTGGACTGCTTTTAATGTGCTGTGGTGTTGTCCTACAGTCCAGGGTCCTCGAGTGGGACGTTCAGCCCTCGGCCTGCCGTCCGGGGATTGTCGACCATCTGCTCTGCTAGCCTGGCCTGAGGACCATGCTGGAGCCTGTTTCGCCCGCTACCCTCTCTACAGCTTTGGGTAGAGTTCTTCAGTCCTCAGGTCAGTTCTGTCCATTTTTTTTCCCGGCGGCTGAGCTGAGGGGTTCTGGTGATATTAAAGAAAAAAAAGAAATAAAAAGAAAAAATCATGAAATATAAAAGAAGAAAAAAACAAATGTTTATGGAACTGTTTAATTTGTGGCCTAGGCCTAAACTGGAACAGTGATTGATGAAACAGCCATGGGGACTTATATTTTTTTTATTTACTTAAAAAGAAAAGCTTTAAAAATACATAAAGAATATTTTTGATGTTAATATTTATTTATATTTATTGTTAGTTATTTAATTAGTTTTATTTGTTGTTATATCTTTTAGATTTTATAGTTGTTAGGTCCCTATGGTTAAGTTATGTTATTTATTTATATGTTTAGGCCTAGTGATTGTTATTTATATTTTTCGTTCATTGTATTATGGAGGTCGTGAAGTGACTTTTTACTAAAACGGTACCGTGTTATATTTTCTTTTAAATTATTTAATTTTTAAACTTTCACCAAAAGGGGATTATGGTGCTTTTGCTTAACTTTTAATTCGGAGCTGCCCAGGGATTCCGGCTTACTCCCTGGCCCGGTGGAATCAAGGGATGCGGGCCAAATTGCCGGTGTAATTGGTGATACCAAAAATTTTATAATTTTCTTCACTTTTAGTCGGGGCCTATTAAATTTTTCTTACGTTTTGGGGTGTCTCAGGCCCAACTGCAGATAGGCCATGTAGTTGTTAATTTGTTAATTTTGGTATTCGTTGAGTTTGTTGTTCTTGTAGCTTTTGTGTGTTTTGTGATTTATTTAAGTGCAAATTTTATATTGTGGCCTTCTGCCTATTTTATATTGTGGCCTTCTGCCGTTTTGATTTATTAAATGATGTTTCTTGTAATAAATTAGTTTCGCTCAGCTGCCGAGTTTTATTTTGGACCCTCCAACTGCCACCCGTGATCCCATCGCTTTACTCGTTTTGAGCCATCCCCCAGTTGGCACGCTTCCCAGCTTTGGTGGGGGGGATGGGTCTCATTAGGTAATAATATAATTATTTTGTTTAATTTTAGATTAATATACATCATTCTGAATTTGATAATCATATTAAAAGTTAACAATGAATAGAGAAGTGTGTTCTTCCAAACTAAAATTGATTTTAAATAAATAAATTAAAACACCCAAAATAATTTATATATATATATATATATATATATATATATATCTACTATAGTTCAATTAAGACATTAAAAAGTAGTCAGACTAAAAACAATGTTTTTTTCTTCATATAAAAATAATCATATTTAGGTACACCTACTCAATATGTCTATCTATTGATCCAATACATAGCCAGCCTAAATTCTTGTGACAAATTTTAAAATAAAATTGCTAGACGTCGGTCGATTTAGTTTCCTGATCACGCTCCATAAAAATGTGTGTCGTTAGGTGTTTGTCGACAGTGAGACCGTCACACCTGTGAACATAAACACAACTATTATACTCGTATAACAACGACTAGTTGTTTTTCTACATCACGTTCCATACACATGTATGTCATTAGGTGTTTTTCGACAGTGAGACCGTCACACCTGTGAACATAAACACAACTATTATACTCGTATAACAACGGCTAGTTGTGTTTCTACATCACGTTCCATACACATGTATGTCATTAGGTGTTTTTCGACAGTGAGACCGTCACACCTGTGAACATAAACACAACTATTATACTCGTATAACAACGACTAGTTGTGTTTCTACATCACGTTCCATACACATGTATGTCATTAGGTGTTTTTCGACAGTGAGACCGTCACACCTGTGAACATAAACACAACTATTATACTCGTATAACAACGGCTAGTTGTGTTTCTACATCACGTTCCATACACATGTATGTCATTAGGTGTTTTTCGACGGTGAGACCGTCACACCTTTGTACATAAACACAACTATTATACTCGTATAACAACGGCTAGTTGTGTTTCTACATCACGTTCCATACAAAGTGTTTCTAGGTGTTTGTCAACAATGAGATCGTCACACCTGTGCACATAAGGTTTAGACAGCCTTATAACAACGGCCAGTCGTGTTTATACATCACGTTCTATACAAATGTATGTCATTAGGTGTTTTTCGACAGTGAGACCGTCACACCTTTGTACATAAATACAACTATTATACTCGTATAACAACGGCTAGTTGTGTTTCTACATCACGTTCCATGAAAGGTATTTCTATTTGTTTGTCGACAATGAGACTGTCACACTTTTGTACATGAGGTGTAGATAGTCTTATAACAATGGTCAGTCGTGTTTCTACATTACGTTCCCTACACATGTGTGTTATTAGGTATTTATCGACAGTGAGCCCGCACAACTGTGTACATAAGGAATAGACAGCCTTATAACAATGGTCAGTTGTGTTTCTACATCACGCCAAACTTGTTAGCGTGCAAGAAAACCTACAAGGCTGCTGAATGAAGACAAAAAAACGCCACCTTGAAGTTTCACAGGACAGATTGGATTTAATAAAAAATGACCCAGGGCTATTAAAAAAGGTGATTACTGCTGATGAAACATGGGTTTAAGACTATACCCTGAAACAAAAGCGCAACCTTCATAGTGGAAAACTCACGAATAGGAACAGCCGAAAAAAGTAAGACTAAGGACGGAGTTGTTCATCACGAATATGCCGTGATAGAGGTTTCACATAGAGGTGTTCTCAAGCCTCTATGTGAATGGCGGGTGGTCACCTAAGTGAAGGTCGTATAGGTTCATCCTCCTTGGAAAAGGCGGAATGGTGGGCCATCAAGACTTCATGTGAAGGGTGGGTGGACGGCTTGTCAAGCTTTTGTATGAAGGTCAGGTAGGTGGGCCGTCAAATCTCTGTGTCATGAGGAAATGAGGAAAGGTGGGTAATTGTAATACAATTGTCATGGAATATGAAAGGCTACATATTAGAATAAAATAATTAAAAGATTGTTATTTTAGTTTTATATTTTAAATGTAATACTTTCCTACCAAACTATTAGGATTTGGAAAAAACGGGAAAATATAAAAATGAGGTAGTCTATACATTAACAACTTTGAATCAGGCAGCCATATTGCAAAATGGTCAAATTCCTTAGCTGCCCGCCTAACCCAAACATTTTGTATTACCGAATATCCATAAAGGAGATATGAAAGGTGTTGCAGGACATTCATCTGCAACCTACACAATGCGCCTACACAAGAATATATATATAATGAGTGTATATGTAGGCTATATACACTCATTATACAATATGTCCTAGGCGCATTCTCCACATAAATTTACAAAGATAATGTGTAGGATAAGTTAGGTTAGGTTACAGGCAAGTCCTTTTATTAGAAATAAATCTAATAATAACATGTCCGTATAAATATAAAAGTAGTTTAGGTAGTTATTGGCATAAAAAAACGTTTAGGTTTGGCGGGAAGCTAAAGAAAATTGACCTGCAGAATGGTGCCTTGAATTTATGAATTTTATTTAGAAAATTTACTGTTTACCAAAAATGAGGAAAGCCCCCAATTTAAACGTTATCATAATCTTTGTGGTTTCCAAGATTCCAATGGTAAATTCAACACTCTGTATACGTATCCGAATACATGCTTAACACTAAATACTAATTAACATAAATACAATGTTAACTAGTATAAATACTAATTAACATAAACTGTCCTCAAGTATATACTCAGGCAAATAAATAAATAAACTAAGCTTACAGGTGTTTATGAATTTAATATAAGAAACACTGTCGGGCAAAGTGTTTCTAGTTGTTTGTCAA
Organism: Stictocephala bisonia; assembly: GCA_035578905.1. NCBI lineage: Eukaryota > Metazoa > Arthropoda > Insecta > Hemiptera > Membracidae > Stictocephala > Stictocephala bisonia. The sequence goes on from JAQJVL010004854.1 coordinate 24,181, forward strand.
CAGTGAGACTTTCACGCCTGTGTATATTCGTTCATCTACACTCATTCGAAATCCATATTCGCCCATATCTTGACGATCTGTGTCTTAAGAATAAATAAATAAATAAGGTGTAGATAGCCGTACAACAACGGTCAGTCGTGTTTCTACGTCACGTTCCATACAAATGTGTGTCGATAGGTGTTTGTCGACAATAAGCCAGTCACACCTGTGTACACAAGGTCTAAATTGCCTTTAAACAATGGTCAATTGTGTTTCTGCATCATGTTGTGCATCATGTTGCAAAATGTGTACATGTTTTTTGACAGTGATACCATAACTACTGTGTATATAGGGTGTATATTCTATTATAAGAAATATCATTTGTGATTCCACATCAATGCCATACAAATAAGTGTCATTAGACGTCTTACTAGCAGTTAGGCTAATACAACTCCATAAACAAGGCGTAGTTGCCCTTTACTAATGGTTGGATTTTTTACAACGTTTTTATGAAAATAGTAGAATAATTATTTATACGCTGTAATAAATTGCCAAATATTTGAAAATGAGACCAATACCTCGTGGTTCAGACTCTACGTAAAGCTGTAGGTTATTAGTGACCCTGGATATTGGGCTATTAATGAATGGTCCTTTCTGATCTAAGTAAAACTCAGTTGGTAACAATGACTACACTCGTTCACATACACTTATTTACCCTTTATATTAGCCCATATCTCTACGACCGGCGTTTTAGTAATGAATTATAAATTTGTGATTTTTCAATGGCGTCATCTAAACAGGGTGGTTATAAAGTCCATATCCCCCCAATCTTTTCTACAATTTTTACTAAACTTTTTTTTCAGCCCTATCATTCTAAAGGGAGATGCTCTAATTTTTTAAGTATTATGGAATATCGGGAGTAACTTGAGGTCCAAGATATAGTAGCCAAGTTTTGAATTCTTTATGAGAAGACAGTCATGTGACATGTCTATTAAAATGCTCTTATGACATTAAATATTTATTGTGTAATATACAGTCACTGTGATTTCGCACATTATTTATGTTAGGTGTGTGCGTATATGAAGGTTTATGCCAGATAGTGTTTTTACTTTGTGTATCCTAAACGAGCATGTATGCTAGTTTCTTATGCTTATGTGATCTTTCATGTAAGAGTGTATGCTATAGTGTATGAATGTGGAATGCTTTGTGTAACAATGTCGTGGAATATGTCCAGGTTTTAGGTTTTAGTTTTTTAGTGGAATGCAGTACCCCTTTATTATTAATTTTTTTTAAATTGTATTTGTTGTGGCTTCTAATGTTAGGAAATTTAGTTTATAAAAGTGTGCCTTTGTATTGTTCATAGCTTTAAGTAATAATTGTTTATGAAACATAAGTTTATTTAAAATTGTAGCGTTTCCATGATATCAGTAAGTTAAAGTTAGTAAATGGTATACCTGAAAAAAGAATTGTTAATTTAAATTGAAGTGAAAAATTGGAGAAAAGGGACTTTATAACCATCCGATATATTAGCATATGAAATGATTCATATGAAGTATATGATAAACTGATTTTTCTTTTTTCTATTGGTGTACACTGCTATTCAGGTAATGTTCATTCATCTTATTATTTTTTTTTGGTCAAATATGTATCAGAGTGATTCCTGAATAACAGTAAATAAGTCTATTTTAAACGTAATACATAAATTTTTTGGTACTTTATTTATTTTTAATGCTTAACATGTTCCTGACTAGCTTTTAAATGTAAAAATATACATACGCTTTGTAATTTAACAGTTTCATTAAAACTTTATGTTTTTGATAAATTGTGACTAACTGGAAACACAATTTGGATATTGGAAAGTGTGGAGTTTGAATTTGAAATGTGGTGTAATATTACAATGAAATTTATGGAGAATAACATATATTGTACAGTTCTCTTGAACTGGACTGTTTAAAACGTCTATAACGTATTTTAAATCCACTCCTCTATTCTGAAGTGTGAAGGTGAAACTTTGAGTCTCACATACTAAACTTTGAACTTGGATCGAAGCTACTATTTAGGAGGTGAAAGAAAACTAAACCTAAAGGAGGTGACAGAGAACAAACATCATGTCATTTAATTAACAGCTGTTATGTACATTGAGCAACTTAGTGTACTCGGGGCTGAGAGGAGAGAACGCCTGAAACTGTGAACACAATATTAATACTGTACTCATGTTGCATACTGTCAAGATATCACGGCACTTCCACGACTGGTTGAGTCGTAAGTACTCGGGGCTGAGAGAAGAGAACGCCTACAACTAGTGAACGCAATATCGATACTGTACTCATATTGCATACTGTCAAGATGTCACGGCACTTCCACGACTGGTTGGGTCATAAGTACTCGGGGCTGAGAGGAGAGAACGCCTACAACTAGTGAACACAATATTAATACTGTACTCATGTTGCATACTGTCAAGATGTCACGGCACTTCCATGACTGGTTGAGTCGTAAGTACTGGGGGCTGATAGTAGAAAACACCTACAACTAGTGAACGCAATGTTGATACTGTACTCATATTGCATAATGTCAAGATGTCACGGCACTTCCACGACTGGTTGGGTCGTAAGTACTCGGGCTGAGAGAAGAGAACGCCTGAAACTGTCAACGCAATATTGATACTGTACTCATATTGCATACTCACAAGATGTCTCGGCAATCCTTTTCATTTCAACATAGAATTTATGTTCAAATTCTAATTTTAATTAACTCCCAACAAAACCCTATAAATAAATTCCAAGTCAAATGAACAATATTTTTGCATCAGTAAAAAGGCAACCAAATTTGGATTTTTGGTGAATTTCGTTCCTATTTATATTAGTAATTGGTGGTTATTTAATATGAACGTCTATAAAAAGAAGAAGAAAGAACTCACTAATTATTAATATTATAATATAAGTAATTGTCCGTTATGATTAGTTATTTTGCAGCACACCGAAAAATATTGTTGCCTGAAACCAATATTTAACTTACTACAATCAGTTGATTAGCTTAGTAAAAACTTTTTAAATGGAACATAACTTGTACAACACGATGAATTAATTTTCTATAAATAATTATTTATAATTAACATTTTTGATAAATTCAGCCAATAATTGTGTTCAGCAAATAAAACGTATAAATAGGGGCATAATATTTGTCACTGTTCTTGACTATTCATTTAGTAAAATCCATGATTCTATTATTGTTTCTTATTTTGTAAAAAGCCAAGTTCACCTTATAATTTAATTAATGTGTTTTTATGTAGTGTAAACTACCCAGGCCAACTTTTGCTCCTTTCAAGAGATCCGCTTGATCCGACAAAATTTCCCCGGAGGATCTGCTTTGGAGCTTGAATCAATACGGAACTGAGCTATAAATCACAACTCCTACCTCTTCAACGACACAATATTCGGGGTAAAGTTGTTATATACCTACAACTTCAATTGTTAAAATTATATTTTTTCTAAATGATTTTTTTTTCTCATACAGATAACAAAAAAGTTTAGGTTTGTAGCAACTCAAAATAATTTCTCTATGGCATTTTGTCATAATACAACTCTAAATATAATTTGGCAAATATAATAAAAATAAACGATATTTTAATGAAATTTAAACATTACTAAAACTTGCGGACAAGTTTATGTTTTTATTTATAATATTTTGAACAAGAATCAGACAAACCCCTATTTTAATGAATAGTTCTTAATTCCAGTTCACTTTTTATTAGATAGCATATTTGTACCCAAATATAAACAAATTAGTTACTTTTAAAGCAATATTTTTGTACTTCCTTTAAATAAAATATTAGTTTGAGCTTTAATAAGAATTATTAATAATCCGATGATTTCTAGTGAGTCGTAAGGGGTTTCCTAACATATATAAAATCTACCAACGTCATTGCTGAACGTTATTGATCTATGGAGTTTTATGAAAATCTCCTAAAGAAACTGAATGTAAGAACCTAGACTCTGTATATTATTATCTCACAAGATAAATATGCTGAAGTAGTTTATAGTCAGGGATGAATGGTGATGAAGCATTTCTTGTGAAAATAATATCTGGAATCTTAATGCAACTCCATTTTCTGAGGCGTGATTGTTTGCATGAGAAAGGTGCTGGTTTACGCTTATGGAGTCTAGTCACGTAGACCTATGTGAATAAAAAGATCGGTGAGAAAGACTGTCTTCAATGTACCGCATCATAAATAATTATATTTGGGCATTAATCAGAAAATTATTATTTTCTGAAAAAATATAATTATTGGTCATTTTATGGATTACGAAACTTAAAGGTAGAATCATTTTTTTTTCAGTGAATCGTAAATTTTTAGATATGTGATGCTGACATAACTTTAAGACGAATATGAAGGATATGAGTGAAAAACGAGCGTGGGTAACGTGTGTAGTCTGGTTACTAACTAAGCTTGACTTATACTCAAAAAGGACCATTAATTAATAGCCGGAAAACTAATGAACCTACGGTTTAACATGGAATCCGAACCACATAGTATTGGTCTTACTTTCAGCTACTAACAAGACTGATACTAAGTTATCTTCTCTAATTAACATCCCAAAACTGAACTAACTACCACCTAACATGTACACCCTAGACCTCTCCAATAGTGCCGTGCTGATAGCAACCATTAGGCGTCCGTCAAGTCGGCATTAGAAGACTGAGTACCCTTACTTTAACATTGTCGATAAGGGTATAAAATATAAAAATAAGGATGATATTACAGTTTTGATTGACATGTTTTGAAATATAGATATTTTGAAATAGTGACTGTGCATTTATTGGATTCAATGTTTACAAAGTTGTAGAATACATTGAATAATGTTATTTATGTAGTGATACTGTGGATAGTGACAATTATTCATAAGACGGTGCGGTTGTTTAAGATAAATACAAACAATGAAAAAAATAAACTATTTTCGCTAGCTTTAAGGAAAGTTATATAAATTATTACTTATATTAAATAAATTAAAGGAAATATAATTAAAATATTACTCGCAAAATGAAAATTTTCTCCTAAAATAATAAATATGTAGCATTTAAAGATAATATATAGCAGTTCATAACAGTTTATAGTATCTTATAAATGTAAATGAAATAAAATAAATTATTTATAATATATTTATTTAGTTTTTATTAGATATAAACTATATATAAAATAATATAGTTTATATTAAACCCGTAAACATTGTATATTTTCAATTAAAATTTAATGGTATGTAATTTAAAATTATACAAAAATATTTATTTTCAATGATAAAGGTAGTTTAAATAGGCTCAATTATACATGAAACTGTTCTATAATATAAACATGTATGGATATATTATTTGTTTGGAGAGTTATTGCTTACTATTAATTTATATTGATACTATTAGCCACTATATAACATTAATCAAATTTAAATGTATCTCCATTCAGGTTCTTTGAACCTTGGTTAATTTTGTTACGTTATGAGTGTTACATAGTGTTCATAGGTATTATAGAAGTTAATATACTCAGCATCATTAATTACTTGCCTTTCTTAATTATTCTTATAAATTGATAATTTTGTTTCGTGTAGGTTATTTCAATTTTATTTGTTATGATTGATGGGCAATAGGATTTGATATTAAGCTTGCAGTATATTTTTTGAGAAATAAAACATAGGATTATAATTCACATTGAAAAATTGATTCATGTCAATTATTGTATGATTATAAGAATAATGTTACTATTGAACTTTTAATAATTTCACTCCTAAAGTATGGGGTGAGGAAGTCAGAGAATTAGGTGGGTGAGTTAACAAAGTTAACATTAAGTAAATGAGTGACTACTACTGAAGACAATGCATTATTGCAACATCATGAAAGTGGAGGGTGGTTATGTAGTTACATGATAATGTTAACATGACGTCATTCTAGTACCAAACATGAAGTAGTGGACACTTTGACAAAAACATTACAACTAAATTTGAAATGGATTTTACTTTGTTAAATTAAATTCTACATTTTTACTATCAATTATAAACATTGCCAATAGATATACTTTCTTACTAGACCTTTTGCCAGCATCATCAAACAGAGTTTTTTTTTGTTATAAACAAACATCAGAACAAGATAATAATGAGTTTGAAAATAAACAAATAACTAAAAGTATTTAAGAATAAATACATATTCAATTTTAATCTAAAAGGCAATTACCACTGAATAACTCACTCATGACTGTAACTAAAAAATTACTAAGCCTACGAGGCTGAAATTTTGTATAGTCAAAGGTCTTATGTTGTATATGTGCAATAAGAAGCAATTTTAAAAAATTCTCAGTAAATCGAAGATGGTCGCCTTTTTAGTGCCAAAAATTTTAAATGCCAAGAACAGCGTTTCCCTAATTGGAATGTAGCGGTTAAATGAACGGTTCTACAGCAAAACTAACACCATGTTCTGTGCTTGAATGGAGACAATCTACAACTTTGGCCCTATGACTTTTTGCTCTATCTCACCTCCTTCATCCTAACGTAGAGCTAGATTTTCAATTTGTGCGTGTAAATCAAATTGGTTAATTTACGGCCTCTAAGAGTAGACTTACAGATTTTTCTAGACTGTGAAACTTTGTTATCTAGGAGAACATACTATATTCAATGGGAAAATATACAATTTAATCTGAACAAATGTATATCCATGTCATAGTACATGGCTAAACATAGCTAGAAACACGTTATTTAAATGATTAAAAGTCAATGACAGTACTTTGCGCCCTCTCAAAGTAGACTTACAGAATTTTTAGACTATAAAACCTTATTATCTATGAGAACAAACTGTTTTCAATCGGAAAACTAATAATTTAGTTTTAAAGCATGCATAGCCAGATCATAGGACATGGCTAAACAAGGTGATAAAAATAATATTTTATTGATGCAGAGTCAAATATACTACTTTGTGCCCTCTAAGAGTAGACTTACAAATTTCTCTAGACTTTGAAAATTGTTTATCTAAGAGAACAAACTGATTTTAATCGGAATATTTACAATTTAATTTGATAAAATGCATAGCCAATTCACAGGACATGGCTAAATATGGTGAGAAACCCGACACTTCACTGATTGAGTTAACTACAGTAATTTTGCTCTCTAAAGTAGACTTACAGATTTGTATAGACTTTGACACTTTTTTTAAGATAAAAAACTGATTTCAATTGGAAAATTTAAAATTAAATATATCTAAGCCATTTACCACTCATCAATATTTCTCCAAAACTCGACGTCCACTTGATTTGAAATGTACATTTGTACATAGGTTTATCTAGGTTCCCAGAGGCACACTAAGAAAGGATTTTCCTCTTTAACCTCAGGACTCCATTCCACTGGCCTAAAAAATGTCCATGGTTTACTTATGAGGCTATAATAATTAGTTAATTTATTTGAATAATACTTCCCAAATGAAAACAAATTGAATAAAATTGTGGTAGGTTATACTTTTAAAATTAAAAATAATTGAGTTAGTAGTAAATTATACATGACATCAGCTGTTATAAATTAGATATTAGATTAAATAATTAATTGCTTTTCAAAAACAAAGTATTTAGTTTTATTTACTTAAAGTAATTTTTAATGTTTATGAATTTCTTGGAATATTTACTTATATATTGATTGCAAGTCTTCAAACTCAATATTATGACCGGCTAATCAGGCGGGTACCGCCAGTAGCGTATATAGCAGTGTATAAGCTGTAATAAAATATGTTGACTGTAAATGAGAATTTTGAATATGCTTGGTTTCAATTTTCATTATAATGAACTAAACATGTTTCCGAGTTAATTAAATATTTTGAATATATAAAAAGCTTTACTATATTGATTTTTCTTTGCTGATATTATGATTTATTGCTAAGAAATGTCTAAACGCCGCTGACATTAATTCTACATTACATGTAATGTATGACACATTTTCTTTTAATCTTATTTTTAAAACTCTATTTGTTAGTCCTGCGAATTTTTCTTCGCAAGTGACACAATTAATTTAATTAATTCCAGATAGAATATCATTGTTAATGTTGTTTTTAAGAATATTCAGTTTCAGTTTGGTTTGTAATTTGTATGCAGTTTTGAATAAACAAATTATATTTGAATGTTTCTTCGATAATTGTTGAATAGTTCTTGATAAATATTTGTTGAAGGTAGAACTTGCCTTGTTATTTTCTTTTTCTTTTATTTTTAATAATTTAGTTATTTTATCAATTAAAGTACTCTCTATATAAAAACTATTGTTGTCTTCATGGTTATAGTACTACAAAGTCGGCACTGGTGGCGCAGTGCTGTAGCCCAGCTACTTGGGGACAAAGTGTTAGCTACTTGGGGAGATTGTAGGCGATAGGTTCCATGCTCGGTTTTCTTAATACCGACACGGCGTCCGCTCAATGGTTGTCATCAACGTAGACACTACTAGAGACGTCTGGAGTGTCCGTGTTGAATGGTATTCAAGGTTCGGATGTTGTGTAGGGAAGAGAACTGAGTGCCAGACATGTCAGTTAGCTGAAAATCAGACCAACACTACGTAGTTCAGATTCCACGTAAAGTTGTAGGTCCCATAGTTGCCCTGGCTATTGGGCTATTAATAAATAGTCCTTTCTGAGCTAAGTCGAACTCAGATAGTAACAATGACTACACTTGTTCATCTACACTCATCACACTCATTCACCCCTCATATTCGCCCATATCTCTACGATCAGCGTCTTATAAGATGAATAATGAATAATTAATTGATAATAATTTATAATAATAATAATAATAATATTAAGAAAAGGGATAACAAATATTGAACTACATTTAATTTTAAAAGAAGACGATTCCTGGGCTAGTTTTAACTTGGACAAACAATTATCAAGTACTCTTTAACATTCATAAAAAAATTTAATATAATTTCTTCATTCTGGTCAATGGAACATATAACAATTTGACAATATTTCATTTGTATCTTTCTTATTTATACTGTATATTTTTTATTTACACCATTCAACATTTTTTTACAAATAACATTGTTCCAATGGGTTTATTACATTTTTTCTATTGTACGTGTTTACAGTAGAATACATTTACAGAAAATTTACAGAAAATAATAATATTTATGATTGGTCAAATTACTTAAACTGCCCCCAAACTGAAACTATTTTCTAAATGTATTACAGTATTGGAAAGTAATCAAATATGTTGTAGGAAGTATTAAACGCTTATTTTATGCAATGAAAATATTGAATTAAATTTTTCAATGTATAGGCCTATGAATGGATATTTTATAAACATATTAAAAGAGTAGATTAGGCTATGCTTGAGGCAGTAAGATAGGTTGGATTAGGTTAGGTTGGGTTGGGTTAGGTTAGGTTCGGTTAGGTTAGGTTATGTTGTGTTGAGTTAGGTTAGGTTAGTCATTGCAATGGAGAATTGTTTGAGTCTGGGGGCAGCTAAAGGAATTTGACCTTTATAATTATATTGATTATAAATATAATGCACAAGCCTACAAGAGGATTTATGGTAATATGACCAAAATTAGTAATCGTCCTAACATATCGGATTTTTTTAAAAGAATATTATATGATAAAGTTGTAACATTTAAAAACGTATATTTATTGAAACTCTATACATACACACAGACTTACTTGATTTTCTTTAATTAATATCATAGTTATTCTATAACATACTTTAATTTTTTTCTTCGTTAACAAACAAAATGTCACACTTTAATCCATCAAAACCCGGAACACTTTTTAAGACAAGCAGCATTGTGATACATCCCGTAGGGGGTTGATACTTAGCACAACATTCCTCTATATTGGTTCAAAAACTGTTAGTTGATCTCTTTTAAAGTTATGTAATCAGTAATATCTTAGTGTTCCTTTATAGGTGTATATGAAAAATTTACTTGAGAAACACTCAAAATATCATGAAACTGAGAATTATAGTTGTTTTACTATGCTGTGTAAAACATTTTTAGTCTAGTTATAGGGTTTCATCCTGTTGATATTGGTGGTTGTTGAGTGGTGTTGTTAATTATGCTAAAAAGAAGAAACAATTGTGGTTTCTGGAAGGACCATGTAGTTTAAGTATTAAACTTTCGATATCCAATCCACTTGTATTTTACACTCCTCCTAATTTCTATCCAGCCAACTAATATTTTTAGTCACATTCTTCTCCGTAATGGTAGGTTATAAAACTTAAAAATAAAGTCTTTATTTCAAGCGTTTTTCAAAGTACAATCTTTGTTTTACAAGACAATGCACTTTAAACAACTCAATATCAATAATATATTCATAATTGTATTAGAGCTAATTATAATATACAGGAGGGAATAAAATATGGAAACGCTTTCACAACTTTTCTACGACTTCACTGGTAAAAGGGAAATCTTGTACATCTTCATGGTTACAAATAACCTACTTTTTGACGCTATTAGTGACATTTCAGCTTTTCGGGGGAATTTGAACGAATATTTTAAATGTAAGCCTAGGTCGAGTTTGGTATGAAATTGAAGGTCTATTCAGTAAACATTTATTGCCGCAAACCGGGCTTCGAAAGTCTATCCTTTCCAGAGTAGCGGTCATTTGTATTTTAAAGTAACTAATCTCAACAATATTACTTATCCGTTACTTAAGGATTTGAAGTAAATTATTCTGATTAAAAGATATACTTTATGGAACACATTAACCAAAAAAATAACTTATCAAATTATCTACGGAAAAAATAAAGTTGTTGTGAAAGTGTAAATAATATGGAAGCGCTTTCACAACAACTTTATTTTTTTGCATAGATAATTTGATAAATTTTTTTAAAGTATAAAGTAAAATTTTTAATCAGACTAATTTACTTCAAATGGTCAAATAGCGGAGAAATTATATTGTTCAAATTAGTAACTTAAAAATTCAAATGACTGTTACTCTGGAAAGGATAGTCTTTCAAAGTCCGGTTTGCGGCATTTATTTTCTATTAAAATATACCTTTAATTTGATACCAAACTCGACCTAGAATTACATTAAAAATTTTCGTTCAACTCCACTTGGGCCGTCCCCCCTGAAAAGATGAAATGTCACTAGTGGGGTCAAAAAGTGTGTTATTTGTAACCATGATGATGTACAAGATTTCACTTTCACCAGTAAAGTCATAGAAAAGTTGTGATAGTGTTTCATATTTTCCCCGCCCCCTGTACACATAAATCGATACATTAACTAATAAAGTTGCCAAGTGAAACCGTAGTGTGTTGTACAAACATTCTACTCAGTAAACAATAATTTGATTTTTAAATTAAAGTGGTAACCTATTACTTTTCACTTAAAATGTCAGTTAGTTGTACATATTGGGTCTAGAACAAAATCCCTTAACCCTCCAGTTGAAGTTGCATCCTAGGTATATGAACCACATTATTCTGTCGTTATTTACATCACTTCTGAAAATAAAGGAGTGTGTATAAATGTCAACAAATTTCTAAAACCACTTTTGATTTTATCGATTGTAAGCCAAAGTGGCCACATACTATGGTTTGGTGGCACATTTTAAATAACTATTACAAACATAGTTTTATTGATTTTAAATTTACCCAACATTTACTTATTGATTGAATCCTTCAAGAAAATTTTACATTAAGTGATGACCAAGTCAATTTTGATTTGTTCTCATGCATGTAATTGTTGTACGATTCACTGCTTAAATTTTAAATCCATCATCTATATTCGTCATAACCAAAGGCTAATTCGTTCTTTGTTGTTGCTAATTGTGACCTAACACAATACAAAGAAGAGGGATTCTATCTCAATGTGGTCAGTTTCTTGTTTTGTTCTTTCTTAGTATATTGTCAATTTGTTTTTATATTCCCTACCTAATAAGTTATAAACAAACATTGGAGCGGAAATGTGAACTCTTAGGAAAGAAGACGAAAAAAGATTGGAAGTAATGGAGACACGGATTTGGAGTATGATGAAGAAAATAAGATCGAAAAATAGAATGTAAAATGATGAAGTACTGAGGAGAGTGGGAGAAGAGAAGGGACCAAGGACACTGTGGAATCCATAAGAAGTAGAAGAAGGAAAATGAACTGGTTTGATTATATGATGGGAGAAGAGGGCCGGTTGAGACAGAATATATATGTGACAGAAAATATAGGAAAGTGAAGAACAAAATACCCGATGATGGACAGTATGATCGAAGGCAAGTGCAACAAAACCACTTGCTCAAAACATAATTGTATGGTGAGAGGCTGCATCAAGAACTTAATAATGATCTTGGTGAACATTGTCTTTGTTTTGATGAAGGACTTTTATTGATGAGAACATAGTAGGACACTTATTTCTAGGTTCAATTGACCTGACTAAACCCATCCTTTGTGTTCAGTCTAGTCCTATTTTATTTGAAGTGTTAGCCTTATCTTATAGTGCTTCCATGGAAGAAATCTATACAAATTATCTTATTGTATTTGTTACTCGAGCTCGTGTCTGAATATCCCTATCGACAGTTTAAATCCAACGTGATCCTTGTCATAAAAAGAACAAAATAAAAACATTAATTTTTGATGTCCTTAATATCTTTAAATATGATACAATAGTGCATGTACAAATTCCAATAAAAATTCATCTTATCATACATTAAGAAGAAACTATGAATTGAAATTGTACAAACAAACTTCAGGTAGCGGTAATGTTAAAGCACAACGCTGGAACACTTTTCGTCCTGAAAACCCAACACGATTCTGGTTAGTGACAATTCAAATAATTACTTTCCTGCGTAATGTACAAGTTTGTTTGAGTAACACTTTCAGAGGAGTAAAATCCCACAGAATGGGAAAGTAGGGTAACAAAGTAAGTTGGACGTTTTCCAATATGAATACCAGCATTATCGACTTCACTTAATGCGTTTTCCTTTAAATATTTTGTCTGCACGTATTTAATATCTTTGTTTACGTATATTGCCATAAAGCAAATCTATGTTTTGTAATTAATTTTATATTCAAAATTTTAATCTTAAAAATGAGTTCTGTACTCCAGTATAAGGTCATCCCAATATAGTGATAATATCAATTATTCCGAAAACTGTAAATAATTTCTTTTAGAAAAACGTTATTTGCCATTCGTCCGACGTTTAACTTTTGGGAGAATATACATATTCTAAAAATTAGACATATTATATACTAAAATTCCATTAACCTACTGTATGAGACGAATCTGTTTACTCTCACACTACCGTGTCATTAGACACGAATTGGCACTAATGGCGCAGTGCTTTAATCCAGCTACCTAGGAACAAAGGATATTGTTGGTCCTCTTAAGTATGACGTGGCGTCCGCTAAATCGTTGCCATTAACGTGGACACTAATATAAAAGTTTGAGGTGTCCGTGTTGGCTGGTAGTTAGGGACCTGGTATTTTACTGAAGAGAACTAAGTTTTAGGACTGTCAGTTAGCTGAAAATTAGACCAATACGTGGTTCCTCTTCCACGTAAAGCTATCCATTGTGTCCTCGCTATTGGGCTAATGACATACATAATAAGTGACTCTTCTACAGGAACAGTTAAACCTAGTTTATAACAAGACTACAGAGGTTATTCAAACTGTACTGCACTCATTTAATTATTAACAGTAACCTTAAAATAGCCCAAGTTGGTCTTAATAATAATTATAATAATAGAAAAGTACAAAGAATAACCCATTAGGATCCAATTACCACCGATTAGGAAATTCTGCTAATCTTATTTACCTTCACTTTAAAAATAAATAAGGTAAACACTTAGTTTCAAAAGGCTATTACATATAAGATAAATTAAAAGAATAATATTAAATTAATTAAAAACTACCATTTAAAAAATATTTTAAAATGAATCTTTTATTTAAGAACTGTAAAGATATGCAATCATTATATTACAAAAAAAATATATATTGTGTTAATATACTTTTTTTTTAATTAATAGCATCTAAGGTTATGATATGTAGATAAACCTGGGACTTAGAGACAATGGGCATTCTCCAAACGACAGAGAAGCTGAAAGAAGAGGAGAAATAAAAGAAGGTTTTGCATTTTTTTCAGGACACCGTTAAAAGAGAAAACGATGGACGTTTTCATGTAAAACTACCCTGAACTACAAACAAACCGACTACAATCTGAGAAGAGCTTACGTTCTACTACGCGCAAGTTGCAAAAAATGGACTTGTATTCTGAGTACGATTCAGTTTTCAAGGACTGGCTTAAAAAAAGGTATTAGCGAAAAAGTAATTGACCTTGGTGAGATGTCAAAGAGTTTGAAAGCTCACTACTTAACCCATCCATCATGCTGTTGTGAAGGAAGGAAGCTCGACAGGGATCAGACGTACAGTAATACTGACCCACCCACCCACCCGTACAGTGGTACTGACCCACCTAACTACCCGTACACGTACAGTGGTACAGACTCATCCACCCACCCGTACAGTGGTACTAACCCATCCACCCACCCGTACAGTGGGACTAACCTATCCACCCATCCGTACAGTGGGACTAACCCACCTAACCACCCGTACACGTACAGTGGTTCAGACACACCCATCCACCCGAACAGTGGTGCTAACTCACCCTCCCAACCGTACACGTACAGTGATACTAACGTACAGTACTAATAAATAATTTTCAAACAACACCTAAGGTTAATTGGAAAAAAAAATGTTTTTTGTGATACTTTTTGAAACAAGTTCAGTTACCAATATTATCCTCAAACCAGCAATTACTCGTCTATTCTCATTCCCCTGGGATTCCCTTATGGAGGAAAGGCTTCGTCAATATCCATCTGGGAGTACGTGAGCTGACTTCAGTATTTTACTTATCTTCATTCATCTTAGGAACTGAAATGTAAATAAAAAAAATTTCCTTATTAGCAGAAATGAATGTTTACAGTGTTTTAGTGGATAGCTGTGGAATCACAAAAATAAACATATTGAGAAAAGCTTCAGCAATACTTGCAATATTATAAAAGTGCGAATCTTTCTATATATTATATATACCACTCACTTAATAAATTACATAGAACGCAAATAAAAATTATAATTGTTAACATAAACGACAAACCCATCTCAGACGAGTGTATGAGAATGCACACACACACACACACACACACACACACACACACACACACACACACACACACACACACACACACACACACACACACACACACACACACACACACACACACACACACACACACACACACACACACACACACACACACACACACACACACACACACACACACACACACACACACACACACACACACACACACACACACACACACACACACACACACACACACACACACACACACACACACACACACACACACACACACACACACACACACACACACACACACACACACACACACACACACACACACACACACACACACACACACACACACACACACACACACACACACACACACACACACACACACACACACACACACACACACACACACACACACACACACACACACACACACACACACACACACACACACACACACACACACACACACACACACACACACACACACACACACACACACACACACACACACACACACACACACACACACACACACACACACACACACACACACACACACACACACACACACACACACACACACACACACACACACACACACACACACACACACGCACACGCACACGCACACGCACACGCACACGCACACGCACACGCACACGCACACGCACACGCACACGCACACGCACACGCACACGCACACGCACACGCACACGCACACGCACACGCACACGCACACGCACACGCACACGCACACGCACACGCACACGCACACGCACACGCACACGCACACGCACACGCACACGCACACGCACACGCACACGCACACGCACACGCACACGCACACGCACACGCACACGCACACGCACACGCACACGCACACGCACACGCACACGCACACGCACACGCACACGCACACGCACACGCACACGCACACGCACACGCACACGCACACGCACACGCACACGCACACGCACACGCACACGCACACGCACACGCACACGCACACGCACACGCACACGCACACGCACACGCACACGCACACGCACACGCACACGCACACGCACACGCACACGCACACGCACACGCACACGCACACGCACACGCACACGCACACGCACACGCACACGCACACGCACACGCACACGCACACGCACACGCACACGCACACGCACACGCACACGCACACGCACACGCACACGCACACGCACACGCACACGCACACGCACACGCACACGCACACGCACACGCACACGCACACGCACACGCACACGCACACGCACACGCACACGCACACGCACACGCACACGCACACGCACACGCGCACGCCCACG
The DNA here is from genome assembly GCA_035578905.1 of Stictocephala bisonia. Taxonomy (NCBI): domain Eukaryota; kingdom Metazoa; phylum Arthropoda; class Insecta; order Hemiptera; family Membracidae; genus Stictocephala; species Stictocephala bisonia. The sequence continues at coordinate 40,581 of JAQJVL010004854.1, forward strand.
CGCACGCGCACGCGCACGCCCACGCGCACGCGCACGCGCACGCGCACGCGCACGCGCACGCACGCACGCACGCACA
>JAQJVL010004855.1:0-40648 GCA_035578905.1 Stictocephala bisonia
TTTTTTGCTTTATACATCTACACACGTGATATCTCCTTGTTTTATAGCGAGAATACTATCCATCAACTAAGCATGTACTTGTTTAATTTTTGTACATACATGTTTAATAATATTAAACTAATTTTATATTTTAATATTTTTGTATCCAGTACAAGGAATTTCAACTTTTAAAATTATTTATCTACAAAAATTTAAAAAATAAATTATTGTATCCAAAAATCCACTTACATTTTAAAGGTCTCAACAATATACATGGGGCGTTATAATTTTTCGTGTAAAACTACTTAAAGCTATAATGCAATGTTTTGTTTAAAACATAAATATTTTTATTATCATTGAAATTAAAGGTAATTAAAAAAAAATTATTGCATAATTCATAATAATTATATAATTGTTTAAAACTGGATATATTATTTAAATGAATAAAAACTATATTTATGTTGTGTATATATATGTAGATAAATTTGCTTGAATTTTTGTTACCTGAAAGCGAATGTTTTAATAAATAGTAAAAGAGAATTATAAGAATATACGTTACTGCCATTTATATAAAAGTGTTATCAATATTCATTCGAAAAATACATTGAACATTGTCAAAACAATATCCTTATCAACTCAGATTACAAATTCTAACAATATAATACTAGTCGTGTCTTGTATTTTACAAACATTTTAACTTCAGTGGAACTGTACAAGAAAATATCAATACACCATCTTTGCTTGGTTCAAGTTGAATTAAATATTTATATCACTTCAAATATATATATGAAATTTAATTTTTTAAATAAATCAACCTATTATCACATAAATTTACTTTTAAGTATATTCTTTAATAGCCAAAATAAAGAGTCAACACTAAACCGGAGCTATTTATGTCGTAAATCAAATGATTGTATCACAAAGGAGGCAAGACACTTCTATCAACTACCATCCCTCCCAGATCAATAAAATACACATCTCCCATATACAGATACCTAAAACCAATTAATATAAAATAACGTAATTACTGCTATATAATAGCTTAGGGGATAATAAGGACAATGAAACAGTTAATAGCAAAATAGAAAAATTTATTGTACAACAATCCAGGCTAAGATAAATATCAAAAGGCATTTGACATGTTTTTTTACATAATACATTTCCTGGCACTACAACTCTTATTTAGACAATGCAATTGTATTAGTCTAAAAAGTATTGCTTTCAAGTAATTAAATTAACAATTTATATATTTTAAAAAATTGTCTGCCTTCTAAGGGAGAAAATATAATACTTAATCTTGTTAACCTAAACGAAAACAAGACAGTTTGAGAGTTTACAAGTGTTCTTGGGTTAACGACACTTTAATGAGTTTTGTGGCAGCTTCAAAGTGGAAGTTTGAATTTGTTTATTGCATATTCAAAGATTATAATATAAGCCAAATGGTAGTATCATATAAGATTTGAACTATTGGTTTAGTGATTTATTCCCATGAAGAATATAAAAATCGTAATATATACAATTAAAAACATTTTTTACTGACTTATCACAAAATACACGGAACTACTAGATGACTTTCAAAGAGAAGTTATATTCTGCATGACAGAGACTCACTAAGAAAGGATATCTCAAAATTATGTTCCCAAGGGGTAGAAACAGCCCCTCAATGTTTCCTTCTTTGCGTAAGAGTAATATTGGCATTACTTTAATTTAATAATTTATACTAAACTGCTGATACAAAACACTCAAACATTATATAAAAACCTGGCTAATAGGGTTTTCCTTGTGAATTGGTAAAAAAATATGTACTAACTCTGAGATGACTGCACTATTTTTCATACCCTTATATAGATTTAATGGGTTTTCTGGATAATATAGCTTTGTTCTGTAAAATAACGGCTAGGGCTTAACTTTTATATGGTTGTTATGGTTTAGGGTGAACCATGGAGGGATGGGTAAGCAAATATAGAAAGCTACCTGTGGTGATGCAAAGACTGTTTCATAATATAATATGGTCAACATATTTTAGCCCATTGTGTAAATTTTATAGTAACAATATATTATTTCCAACAATTTCATTGAGATTTTAAAGTCTTAATGTATCATATTAAACTATTTTTTTAAATGTAAAATTCCTTATTTACAAATAACTCTCTTACAGTTTTTTTTACTAACTTAAGCTAACTTATTAAATCCAAAAATTTGCAAACGGTTTTTAGTGTGACCTTGTAATTAAAAAAATACAACTGTGTAGTTTACGATCTACTTTTTTAAACTTAAATTAACCATACCTTATTTCCCATGGATCATTTAACAATGCGGGGCCTTATGAGAGATTAATTGGGATAACTAGTACAGTAAAGGTGACTATTACTAAAATAGGAACTTAAGTCAAGGACAGGATTGAAATCAGGGCTACAACGTCCTGACAACTTACATCGATTGGCCACTGGCTATCTAAATTTGTATATTTAGACATTGTATTGTGTTCTTTAGATAAATTGGCTTTATTGTATATTATTTTAATTATCTTCAATTGGAATTTTATTGTTTTTTAGGTATTTGATGAACATTTTCACTTACAGTGGGTTTTTAACAATTATTTTACATACAATGATAAGTCAACCTAATATGTAAGTTTTTATTCTTTAGTAATCATTAATTTCATTATTTTCTTTTAATATTTCAACACTTAAGCGAAAACCTGGCATATTCTCAATGGAATGGTTTCATCTTAAAACTCCTTAACTACGGGTTTATTTCACATTGATCACAAACCTTAACTAAGTTTATGTTTGTAAATTGCAATAATTATAAAAACCTAAAATTTTGCAATAATTTACTATTTGCCAAAATAAATAACAATTCTAAGAATTATATTCCTTTTCGTCTAAAAGTCTTAGGAAAAGACCGATTTTCATTTTTATTAGGTAATATATTATTAGAGTTAGAATTATAAATTTAAAACTAAAACTGTTACTTAAAAAATTTATAAATATTGTTTTTACTGCTCATTAATCTAAAAACATCTTTTGATAAATGAGTAAATGAGGCTTAAAGGCGAATAAAAGATATATTGTTTTAAAAATGTATCTTTTATTATCAATTTATATTATTTTTGGGATATGTTGGGAAGGAATAAGTCTTTAGAGAAGGATTTGTGATTTAAAATCAATTGAAGTGAAAATTTAACTTAAAATATGTCTCCAGGGATATGGATACCTATCACTGAAATTCGGAATGGATATAAATTTAAACATAACAATTTGGATATGAAATAAATATATAACTATTCAACGTATTTAATTTTAACTACTACCATGATAAAAACTTTCTAAATCTGATATTGAATAAAAACACTGTATATTATAAGAAAATAATTGTCTCACATAAAAAATAATAAATTAATTAATAAGTAAGTTGGTAGTATATTTAAAAGTCGGCGCTAGTGGTGTAGTACTTTAACACAGCTTTTTGAGGACTAATTTTGGACTATTTTGGAGAAATACAGTGTGTTTTTATTGGGTGGTAGTCTGGGGCTGGTTTTTATTTAGGGAAGAAAACTGAGTTTTGGGGTTGTGATTCGCTAAAAAATCAGATTTGTAGTACGTGGTTAAAATGCCACAGAAAGCTCTAGTTTCCTTAGTTTTCCTGGTGACTGCGCTATTAAAATGATTTTTTCTAAAGAATGGCATATATATGTCAGTAACAAGACTGAAATTTTAACTTTTTGTAAGAAAAATTATTTGGAGATTTAGTACTACAATTTGATATTAGTATTTTTTTATCTGAACGTAATGCTACCTGGATTATATAGAAGTGTTTGACAAAGGTACTGTAAAAAATATCGTTAAACAACACTGATGTCTAGTACGAATGTCAGTATCTCATATTTGAATAATATATCTATAATATATAATTTTTTTAGTGGGTTAGTGGTTATACTTAAGTATTATTTCAGTATGTATCGACCTCCATGTTATTTAAAGAAGATAGTTTTTTAAAGTTTTGTTTCGGATGTTATCAAAATATCTAGCATCAAAATTTAAGATGTGTTTGGTTGCTGGAGAGTTAAAAATAAATTGGATGGATAATAATGCTGGAACAAACATGTTCAAAGATTTAATGAGAGAATTTAGCTAAACACAACATGTAAACTCACCAAATAATATACCAGGCTCTTCTTCAACGTGGATTGATCACGTACTATCTAATAATAATAATAATAAATGTATTTATTGTTTTCACAGGTACAGATTAGTTTTACAGGCAAAATTATTGATCACAATAAAAAGGCACATTTGATGAAAAATAAAAAAAAAACTTAAATAACTAAAGAAACACAATTATAACTTATGCGCCTAAATAAAGTACTCCAAATTATATAATACATTCTCGGTTACAATACAATAATATAAATACAGTTTAAATACAACCAGACATAAGCTAAATTATTAAACATAAGATTAATTTGTAATGAAACAGATATATTCAAAAACCAAAACAAACAAAAGAAAACAGAAATACTGAAACCTGCGAAAAACAACTGCGACCCCAACAGACCAAGGGCCCAATTATGGGGGCCGCATGAAAAAAAAATATTAATAATTAAGACCTCCATGCCTGTACAAAAATAACAATACCTAATTTTTAAAATTTAAGGATTAAAAACTCTTTACTCTTCCAAACAATGCTTATTTGAATACATTAATAAAAATAAAAAATAAGTAGGCCCTATAAACAAAAAATAAAACAATCCAAGAAATGAATTTGAATAACTAAATTAATTTAGGTTGAGAAACCTAGTTGTTCCAGCAATCCTTCAAAGTATTGAGTCTTTGCATGTTGCTCTGAATACTGCCCGTGAAATGTCTACATCTACACCACCAGCTATGGAATTAAACAATATGATTGTAAAATTTAGAAAGGAGTTAGCATGAGCGGCAGTACGAGCCCCACCAGGGTATAACATATAGCCAGCGCGCCTACCATAAGCCGGCACACACCAGTTTATCTTACTTAAGGTCGCTGGGTCACCACAATACCTCTCATAACACCATGCAGGTAAAAAAGTTGCGCTAATTTTCGTCTCTTAGACACCTTTTGAAATCAAATAAATTTAACATTTCTTCATATCTAATATGCCAAATTGGATAATTTAACTGACCAAAATACTTAAAATACAACAATCGCAAAAATTTCTTCTGAATTCTCTCAATCATTTCACAATATAGTTGAGCTGATGGGGACCAAACTATAGATGCAAACTCCAATCTGGAGCGAACTAAAGATCTGAATAAAATTTTAAGTGTTTCAATGTCTCTAAATTCTTTTCCAATCCTTGAAATAAAACCCAATGAACAGTAAGCTTTCTTCACCACATTTAACATATGGTTTGAGAAACTCAAGTCATCTGTTATAAGGACCCCCAGATAATTAAACTGGTTCACTCTACGTAAGAGACAATCATTTATTTTGTAAGGAAATAAATATGGTGTTTTCTTTCTATGTATTGACATAACACAACATTTATCAATATTTAAAGTTAAAAGATTATCTTGACACCATTGTGTAATAGTATCTAAATCATGCTGAATGTCATTGTGGTCAAATGCATGTCTAATAATTTTAAAAACTTTTAGGTCATCAGCATACATTAAAGCATTTGATGTAATATGTTGGGCTAAATCATTTATAAATAAAATGAAAAACAGAGGGCCCAAATTACTGCCCTGAGGAACTCCAGACCCAGCTGAAAATAAATCAGACTTATAACCCCGATAAGACACATACTGCCGCCGGTCCTCCAAGTATGAACAGAAAAAATGAATAAAGTTGTCAGAAAAGCCATAATAGTTAAGTTTTGATAACAGTACTTGATGGTTTACACTATCAAATGCCTTTGTGAAATAAGTGTAAATTACATCAACTTGATCTCTTGAATCAAGGGCACGAGAAGTGAAATCAACGAAATTAACTAGATTAGTTGAAATGGAGCGAGAAGGCATGAACCCATGTTGGCTCTCAGAAATATAAGGTTTAATGTGAGGGAATATGGTGTCATACAGAATGATTTCAAAAACCTTCGCAGGTGTACTTAAAAATGGAGACAGGTCGATAGTTTCTAATGTCTGATTCATTTCCTTTCTTAAAGATAGGCGTTATTTTAGTTTCCTTCCATAATTTTGGAAAGGTAGATTTTTGCAAACAAAGATTAAAAATATGGCAAAATGGTACAAGAAGTAATTCAGAGCAACCTTTAACAATATAATTTGGTATATGATCAGGACCAAAAGACTGTTTTGACGGAAGCTTTCGTATCGCCATCTCAACATGACGGTTGGTGATGGTGGGTATGCTAAGACACTGTATGCCTAGCATAACCGGGGAGCGCAAGGCAGCAGCGGCATCGAGCCGACCTGTCCTCTCATATACCGACCCAAAATAGTCAGAAAAAGCCGAAGCAATCGATCGCCCATCACTGAATTTTTGTCCATTAAAGTAAATTCTGAAACTGTACTTGATTTATTACATTTCCTAGACTTAACGAAATTCCAAAACTTCTTAGGTTCCCTTTTTAGCAAGTCTTCGGTATTTATAACGTAGTTATTATAAGCCCTTCTAATTAACCTCTTAACATTCGCCCTACACTCTTTAAATCTAATAAATAACCCCTGGTTTTTAGTATAATTATATCTCTTTCGTAATTTTTCTTTCTCCTTAATTTTATGTATAATTTCATGAGAATACCAGATAGGATATTTAGGTTTAATTAGTCTTCTCTTGGGAAAATTTTCGTTAAATATACTATACATATTGTCATAAAATGCATTTAATGCCTCGTCAACATTATCTGACGACAAGACAGCGGCCCACGAAGTGTTTGATAATGAACGGTACAGATTTAAAAAGTCAGCTCTCTGAAAATTAAAATATTCCTCATTTTGGTTGACGACTTTAAATTTAGTACGTTCCACATAAAACATGACAGACAATACAGGGTGATGGTTATCAACCATAACTAGTGCTTCAGTTTCGCCTTCAACTTTCACCTCAGGAATATTAGTGAGAACTAAGTCTAGTGTACGCATGTTAATATTACGAACATCATTACATGACATGAATGCATTATACGTTAAAAAGTACTGGAGCTCTCTATATACAGATCCGGCCTGAACTAAATCAAATTTACTATCACATATCAGTGGCAGATTAAAATCACCAACAATACAAACTTTATTCTTATTAAATTCAGGATGAACATTAAATAATTGAAAGAAATTTAAATAAACCTCAATTTTAGTTCTTGGTGAAAAATAGACAGTAAATAGATAAAAATTAAAACCATTAGCGTTAGTCAGTTTGATGCCGATCATATCTAGGTCACATTCCGTGAGAGATAAGAGTTCAGCCCGCCAGTTGGAATTCCTGACGGCCACCAGAACCCCCGCTCCACGACACCTGCCTACACCGTCCCGTCGATAAACAGTGAAATTATCACAAAACAGTTCTGAGGAATGAACAGTGTCATCCAGCCAAGTTTCGGTAAGGCACACAATATCATAATCTGTCACTAAACTGTTTTCATATATCATGTTTGTTTTAGTTTTCAAACCTCTCACATTCTGATAAAGAATCAATTTATTTTGACAATATCCTTTATACGCATTACTATTCATACTTCAACGAATTTAGTACTGTATTATAAATTTCTGAATTAACCACTAATCAAAAATAACAACAAACATCCCCACCATTAATGTATAACTAGGCAAATTAATTATTATGAAACAAAGTGACAAACGAAATATGAATAATGAATAAACATGCATGAATGCAGCAATAGACATACAATACTAGATCAGCTGACTTAGGCCTATCTATCAGAGGTTTAATTTCTTTGAGTGAACATAGATTAATATAGAGCTGAACAACAGTAGAGTGCAAATAAATAAATCTGAATAAATACTGAAAAAAATACACATACATGAAAATATAAACAAACAATACTACTAACATACGTTTCAGTGGTTGCATTATTTTAAGTAGAAGACTGCTGAGGATGTAACTTCTTATTGAGCTGAACCAGGTCCATAGTGTCCGAGATGAGAACAGCCGCCCGGCCCTCCTCCTTCCGCAAGATCTTCCCTGCAGACGTTATCCAGGCGTATTTGTAGTCGTTGGCATCCTTAAACTTCCTCACCTCAGCCCACAGCTGACGGGTTTCTCTCGACAAGGATAGATTGACGAAGATTCTATTCTCACTGCGGTACCCTAGCTCTGCAGCATTGATCGACTTCTTCACTCTGACTCGACGTCGCAACTCCTCCATGTCAGTCCGATGGCAAAACTTAGCAATAATGCCGCGCGGAGCTTCCTGATTGTTCTGTTTCTGAGAGAGTCTGTGGGCAGTGTCCAGCATAGCATCCTCAAGCTTGAAGTTGACAGCATTCGCCACACGTTTCAGGATTTCGGTTATGTTCTCAGATTTCGATTCTGGTACACCACTAATCTCCAAACAGTTGCTTCTTGAGTACTGTTCACTAGTAGCAACTCTCTTCTTCAACTCAACAATCGAACTTTTTAGGGCAATGTTCTCTCTCCTTAAGTTATCAACAACATTTTCACGTTCAGTAATTTTGCTGAAGTTAGTTTTTACTGATTCTTCACAATCTTTTATTTTGTCAAAACACATGTCTTGCGCCTTGCTCATGTCATCCTTGAAGTTTGCAATATCTTCTTTAATTTTAGTTATTTCACTTAAACATTCTTTGTTTCCCTCTTTAATTTGACGCACTTCATCAATCAAATAAATAAGCTTCTCATCTGTTGACATGGTGTGAACTTCCTGACTAGAACAGCTGTTATTACGAGTGTTGTGTTTACCCATATTGTTTACTTTCAGGCTGGCGCTTACTGTACTGTACCGCTCCTAACCTTAAACCTGCTTACGCAGTCACAAATACTTGATATTGTGCGGTGAAAATAGTAATAAGACACGCAATATTATTAGATTTAAGATGAATAGCTAGTACTCACTATGTTTACACTGTCTTACAAATACACTTCACAAAATACCGCACAAAATACATAATATTATACGGAGCGAATAAACACGCGTCAGACTGCTACCATGTTATCAGCTGTTATATATATATAACATATATTAATATGTTATATATTAATAAGGGACCTCACATGTAACAAGTTGTTTTTGTTCTCAAGCCTAAATCGGATCTGTACGTGAAAAATATCAGCGCTATGTGAAAAAACCCGCGTTGAGGTAATCGATACATGCACGGAAAACCTCAGTTTGTTCAACTCTCTGTTAAACAATGAAAACTGGGAATATCCAATTTTTATTTCTTAAGAATACCTAGAAATCCTGTTATAATAAAAAATAGAGTCCACAGCTAAAACGGTTTAGTTATATAATTTTATATGCTTTCGCAATTTAATAACAGATAAAAAACCTCCTATAATTTTGTTATATTATTTTATATGTATGCTACCAATTAGCAGATAGTAAGGAACCGCTAAATAACATTAAAATGGTTTACGAACAACTTATATGGGTAAATTATGAACAATTGCTATATGCACATTATTCTAAATGTTTTTTACTTCGTCAACTTCCATAATTATTTTCCAAATAACAACATATAGTTTTAATTTGAACAACTTAAAATTAAAACAGACACGGAAACCCTTTCTTCTATCATCTGATTAAATGTTGTGATAGTATCTCATAGAATATTTGTATCAAGTAAATCGTTATTTTTTTATTTATCAAATCAATAAACCTATATTATTTTGTATTTAGGTCTTTTAGACCAATCAATAATAATGGTTTTTGCTCAGATCTCATGAGATATACTTATTACAACCTATTTATTATATCTTATATTAGTTTAATTGCAAATGAATGAGTTACCGATATTCCCATTAACCTCTGTAATATACCCAACAACAGTAATATAATATTTAAGCTGATTGTTAAATCAACAACGCTCTAACACAACCACATTACGCCTCCCTAATGAGTGCCATTATCTCCACATACCAGACGCGTATGTAGATTATCTCCTTAAACCGAATTAGCCACTATTCTATTAATATTCAGTGAGGTTAATATATATTTAATTTATTGAATTAATTTACAAACTGACCATGTCAACAACATGGCCTATTTTAAAATACAGGATTGACGAAACAAATATTTTCATGACTTTAAAAAAATTGTATTTCATATATTTGTAATATGTCTTTATGTTTTAATTCACTTATAAATAAATATCATTCAAATAAGTACGCGTAAATAAAATTTTAAAACAATAAAGAAAACGTCATTATGATGTAAGTGATTATCAAATATTTGAACGTGTGCAAAAAATATCAAAAAAATTTAACCAAATAGTTACTTTTTTATTAAAACTACCTGAAACAAAGTGGACTTATAAGTTACTAAAAACTAACAAAATAGAAATATTTTGTACGATATTTACTAAAAATAACAGAGCTTCAAAGATACGAAAATTTAAATTGAAATCAACTACATGACTATAAGTAGTGTTACACATTCTCCATATCATAGAAATGTTCCATTGTTATTTGAACATATTCACCACATCCTCTATGTACAACGAAGCACATATGTTTATCACGTACGACCATTTAAACACCTTCGCTTATGTAACATTAATGACTACTCCTCCTCCTCTAACACGTACAGTACTAATGGTACATCCCCTCTCTAACACGTATAATATAACTACCCTCCTACCAGATATTAACGTCGTGTATGTGTGGAGATTAAACTACCTAATTTTGATTTCAAAAGCAGTCTAACTAATTTGCACGTGTGAAAATGCACTAATATAACATTACGTTACATTCATTTTAAAACAAGCTATTTAGGTAATTTGATATGAAACCTAAGTCTGGAGTTATTTCCAATATACAGTTATGTGAAATAGAAGTGTAACAGTCACCAGATGATAGAGTAAGCAGGGACACAATGTCTAATTGAGAGCCTTACTTTCGGAAAGGGAACGTCTGGACTGGCATCTTAGATAACACACTAGAAGACATAATTTTCAATGATAATTGAAATGGAGACTCCGACCTTACTCACTTCCACTCTTAATGAAAACTTAGCTAATACTTGATCTCAGGAGGATGGAAAACTCCCTACTACGGTCAAAAAAGGACTTAAATATATGTTTTGCAAATGTGGATAGAATTACAAATGTTTTTTATTTGATGGCTCATTATATTATTTATTCAGATTTTTCTCTTTTTCTTATGGTGATAAAGACAGATTCTATAAGACAAGATTTAGAAGAAGGACTGAAAAAATTACGAACAGAATCGATAAGTAATTTAACCTATTTGCGCATCTAGACTAAATTATTGTCAGGTAAAATACATACAGTTTTTTCTGTAATTTTATTACATATTTGTTGCGTAATAAACCTATTTACGTTACTTGACATTTAAAGATCAGTGCTATTAAATTTACAATATATAATTAACGTTGTTCATCGTTGGTTTATACATCCTTTTTGTAAACATTGTAAAAGTCCCATCTTTCGTGGGTAAAGATTTATAGGACCGTCCCCAGATGGCACATAATGTAAGTGAATACAGGTCCATCAAACATCAAACTGCTGTCATTTACAACCAAGGTGGTTTTCCGACTGTTTTCTTTGAGATATTTTTTTTATATTATTGTTTATTCCATACATTAAAAGATCTGTGATTCGATAAAAATGTATCTCCCTCTATGCAAGCCGACTGATCAAGGTGTTTGAAAATGTATAGATGCTTAAAATGTAAAATTGTTGGTTGAGTGTAGGTGAATCAGGTTTTTTTATCCATGTATAATAATGACCTGGTATTTTATAAACACCTCAACAACATGAAACCATTTACTATATAATTTTTACAACATTGGAATATTTTTATAGAAAATTTTAATAAAAATGAGGAACACACATTTAAAACAAAAAAATACACAAAACTTGACAAATAATTTACAAAATAATACTGTTTCCCATGTGTTATGGATTTTGTGTAAGCGATGTAATCTGAAAGCTCAGGGGTAAGAAAGCCGTCTCCTTCAGAATAGAGGTGGACTGAATATATTACCATACCAAAGGAAGATTTACATAATATTGCGGGTTGATAAAAATTATACCAGCTGTGAATGTCAGCCACAAACCTAACCTGTGATCTACCATACACCCATTCATACAACTGTACTATACCAAAAGTGATTGTTAACGATGTAAATTATCGACTTTCGTTACTAAAAATGACTACACTTGTTCATTTGTTCACTCATCACACTCATTCACTCCTCATGTTTACTCACATCGCTATGATCGGCGTTTTACTATTGAATAGCAGATACTTATAAAGTTCTGTTTCTATCTCACGAATTACATTCTCTCTGTTATTAATCTGTGCAACCATACAGGAATTCACCGACATGTATACAATGTACTTAGGCTAATGGCCTTCTCATTATCACAATGTAACAATCACTTGTAACGTGGCAGGTGAATGAGGTAGCTCCAGGAAAGTCAATTTAGTGGCACTATCTGAGGCAGTCAAATTGTGCTCTTCATCACTTTGACATATTGCATATGGTAATTAATTTACGGAGGTGGTTAGATTACATTTTAACAGTATTTATGATTGCTACAAGCCTGAGACTATGCTTCGAAGTGCTAATATAAAACAAAATGGATACCTACATAGTTAGTAACATTTTACTAACGCACGCAACTCCATCCAAGAATATAAATACTTTTTCCAAGAATATATTTTTTATTTAAAATCATGTAAACGCTGAGTTTTATAGTAATTATTTATTTTTACGGTCAATAATAAAAAAAGAGTGGACTTAAACAGTAGGAGTGCCGTTGGAACTGTAGATAGGCAATATGGGTGCTGTATCCATATTGCATTTACTAATTGCAGGGGCTTTCCGGACTGTACACAATATTATTATTTTTTAGCACTAAGAGAGATCCGCCAACATTCCATAAAATTGTCATGTTTGTTGTTCCTTTTTTAACAGTCTCTTACTATTATTATAATAAAAAGGACAAGCAAATAATATAGATAACAAAATGATATTCCTACAGTAAGAATGTTTTAAAAGGGGAGGGGGAGGGTAGTTTACAAAACCTTAAATAAATAGGCATTTTTAATGAATGTTAAAACAATAACTACTTTAACTAGAATCTACAGTTTCCGGTGACAACCACGTCAAGGTACTATCTACAATATTTACAAGATGACCAGACGTTTCGCCCATACTGTGATGTGGCATCCTCAGTGGTTTCTCTGAGACAGTTTAATACCACTGTCCGTGTATGGGTGGGCGGGTGGGTCAATACCACTGTGCATGTATTTAATACCGCTGAACGTGTTTAGATGGGCGTGTGGGTCAATACCACTGTGCGTGTATGGGTAGCCGGGTGTGTCAATACCACTGTGCGTGTATGGGTGGACGGGTAGGTCAATACCACTGTACGTGTGTGGGCGGGTGGGTGGGTATGTACCACTGTACGTGTATGGGTGGGTGGGTGGGTATGTACCACTGTACGTATATGGGTAGGTGGGTGCGTCATTACCACTGTACGTGTATGGGTGGGCGGGTGGGTCATTACCACTGTACGTGTATGGGTGGGCGGGTGGGTCACTCATGTCATTACCGAGTGAATATTCTCATGTTGTAACATCATTAAGGGCAGTTGCCTCAACTGGAGACCTAACAATGGATTTTGTAAGGGAGAATATTGAAGAATATGAAGAAGGACTACGAAATATGAAGAAAAGAAAAGTAAAAATCTGAGTTTACATCAATCCGCATTTGCTAGTTTCCAACAGCAAGATTATCAGTTTCAACAAACTAACAAATACACTTTTATGTGCAACAACTGTGGAGTCCTTGGACAGTCTCAGAGAAACCACTGAGGATGCCACATCACAGTATGGGCGAAACGTCTGGTCATCTTGTAAATATTGTAGATAGTACCTTGACGCGGTTGTCACCGGAAACTGTAGATTCTAGTTATGACACCGGCCGCTTAAGCCTAAGTTCTAAGAATAACTACTTTATGTTAATTTGATCTACTCAATTTAAAGTAGTATATTGACTATAATCAAAAAGAGTTTTTAGTCCTTTAAATATGTTTCAATATTTCTTACAGTATGTATCTCAAATGGTTTTTTTTCAGGTACCATTAATAATATTGATATTTTTTTAAATTATGTAAAATCTGAGTTTTATAGTTGGACAAGAAGTCCTAAGGTCGTTACACTATAATAGAATTAAAAAATGAATAAATATATAACACATTATATATTGTCACAAAGCTAAATCCAATCCATTAAGCCATTTAAAACCTGCCTCACTGATTATATTTATGCTAGGTAATGAAACTTTGAGATTCATTTTTTGGATATCCCAGCAAGCACATGACCGATCTACTGGCAATCCCCATTTGTATTTCCAGTATTTACATCTGCCCACTTCAGTTCGGGACCAATTCAATAACGTCCACTCCCTACGAGGGTTCATCCTACCTACAGGTAGAGGGAGGTTCATCCTACCTACAGGTAGATGGAGGTTCATCCTACCTACAGGTAGAGGGAGGTTCATCCTACGTACAGGTAGAGGGAGGTTCATCCTACCTACAGGTAGAGGGAGGTTCATCCTACCTACAGGTAGAGGGAGGTTCATCCTACCTACAGGTAGAGGAAGGTTCATCCTACCTACAGGTAGAGGGAGGTTCATCCCACCTACAGGTATTGATGGATTGTTAATAGGGAACTTAGTTCATCTATCAAAACTGTTCCACGTTATGGCCCAGCTACTTTTGGGTGATAAATTTGATCTATTCAACTGGAAAGCAGTACGTAAATGTGGATTTTGAAATTTTCAGCAACTGGGGAGGATGATGTTGTTCGCGTCCACAGCAAATCTTTAAAGCTGTACGTATCCCCTGGGTAGTTCAAAACTAGCAACAAACCTGTTAGCTGGACCGACATAAATTTTTGAATTCTCAGCAGTTGCAGCTACCACAAAAAATATTATAATAATATGAAGGAACAAAGAAATCGTACTACCAAATAATTATAAAACGAAAACATCGAATGCTCTTGGACCTTGTGAAGATTGATGCGTAACGAGCTGAAATACAAAAGTTCTCCAAACTCTTTGCAATATTTACCGAACACGAAAACCCTTTTCACATTTTCACAAGTTACTAAATATTCAGGCCAACTGAATGATGACTCCCTCGAGGTGTAACCTGCTGTATCATTTATGTGTTCATTGTACACTAGTTTTCATGGATTAATCACTCATGTAATAAACAGGTAAATATGATAAACTTAAAATGTTCAATGGATAGATAATATATATCACACAGGCAAAAAAGCTAGATTAATTTCCTGTGATATTAAAATAACTATCAGCTAAAACACAGTAGTGTTCTATTAGGTTGGGAGGCATCACTACTTTGGGAGTTTGAAATGTGAAAGGGTCATCACTACAGTAGTGTATGTGTAGTTGGAGGTATGATTAGTATTGTGTGGGTGTGGGTGTGTGGGAGGATCATCTTTACATTATTAAATGGGTAGGGGGGACATCACTACTTTGGGAGCTTGGAATGTGAAAGGGCCATCATACAGTAGTGTATGTGTAGTGGGAGGTATGATTAGTATTGTATGAGTGTGGGTGTGTGGGAGGATCATCTTTACATTATTAAATGGGTAGGGGGGGGACATCACTACTTTGGGAGCTTGGAATGTGAAAGGGCCGTCACTACTAACAGTAGTGTATGTGTAGTGGGAGGTATGATTAGTATTGTATGGGTGTTGGTGTGTGTAATGATCATCTTTACATTATTAAATGGGTAGGGGGGACATCATTACTTTGGGAGCTTGGAATGTGAAAGGGCCATCACTACAGTAGTGTATGTGTGGGTGGAAGGGCCATCACTACTGCAGCGTACGGGAAGTGGGAGACACCATCATTACTTTATGGGTATGGGTGTGTGTGAGGATCATCTTTGCATTATTAAATGGTTAGGGGGGACATCACTACTTTGAGAGCTTGGAATGTGAAAGGGCCATCACTACAGTAATGTATGTGTAGTGTGAGGTATTATTAGTACTGTATGGGTTTGGGTGTGTGGGGTGATTATCTTTCTTTACATTATTAAATGGGTAGGGGGACATCACTACTTTGGGAGCTTGGAATGTGAAAGGGCCATCACTACTGCAGTGTATGTGTAGTGGGAGATATGATTAGTATTGTATGGTTGTGGGTGTGTGGGAGGATCATCTTTACATTATTAAATGGGTAGGGGGGACAACACTACTTTGGGAGCTTGAAATGTGAAAGGGTCATCACTACAGTAGTGTATGTGTAGTGGGAGGTATGATTAGTATTGTATGGGTGTGGGTGTGTGTGATGATCATCTTTACATTATTAAATGGGTAGGGGGGACATCACTACTTTGGGAGCTTGAAATGTGAAAGGGTCATCACTTCAGTAGTGTATGTGTAGTGGGAGGTATGATTAGTATTGTATGGGTGTGGGTGTGTGTGATGATCATCTTTACATTATTAAATGGGTAGGGGGGGACATCACTACTTTGGGAGCTTGAAATGTGAAAGGGTCATCACTTCAGTAGTGTATGTGTAGTGGGAGGTATGATTAGTATTGTATGGGTGTGGGTGTGTGGGTGGATCATCTTTACATTATTAAATGGGTAGGGGGGACATCACTACTTTGGGAGCTTGTTATGTGAAAGGGCCATCACTACTGCAGTCTAGTGGGAAGTATGATTAGCATTGTATGGGTGTGGGTGTGTGGGAGGATCATCTTTACATTATTAAATGGGTAAAGGGGATATCACTACTTTGGGAGCTTGGAATGTGAAAGAGCCATCACTACTGCAGTCTAGTGGGAAGTATGATTAGCATTGTATGGGTGTGGGTGTGTGGGAGGATCATCTTTATATTTTTAAATGGGTAAAGGGGATATCACTACTTTGGGAGCTTGGAATGTGAAAGGGCCATCACTACTGCAGTCTAGTGGGAAGTATGATTAGCATTTTATGGGTGTGGGTGTGTGGGAGGATCATCTTTACATTATTAAATGGGTAAAGGGGATATCACTACTGTGGGAGTCTGGAATGGGAAAGGGCCATCATTAAAGTAGTGTATGTGTGGGTGGAAGGGCCATCACTACTGCAGTGTATGGGATGTGGGAGACACCATCAGTACTGTATGGGCGTGGGTGTGTGGGAGGGTCATTTTTATACTAGGTTATGGATATGTTGATGGAAGATCACCAATACGTGCATGCCTAGGTGGGAGAATGGTCAATAGTTTTTAGGGGGTTGGGTGAGTGGCGGGTAGAGCGACGATGTACGTGTAAGTGTGGGTGGTTGTGCAGAACCCTTATGTTGTCCACATCCTTAGGGGTTTAGATGTTTAGATTTAATATTAAATTACACTAAGCATTTATGCTCCTCTGTTATACAGCATGTAAACAAAATATTGTGAATAGTTTACTATATCAAAATACGAAAGTTTAGTCGTAAAATATTGATTTTATCTGTAATATTGTATTGTATTTAGAATTCGTTTGTAGGTATATAGGACAAGTGAACGTCACCTAATCATATTTATTACATTATAAGAATAAAACATTCTTTGCAAATCTTTATTATCCAAGGATAGTATACTTTAGTAACCCAAATTGATCTTTGTATTATCTTTATTTAAGTTTGAGTCGTCAAACGTTCAACTATATCGAAGTATAACATTTAAGCTAGACACACTACACTGAAAATAAAATAACATATAAACATAATTTTTGATATACATAAATAAAAGAATATTAATGTAAAAGGTACGTAATTGAGGAATCAATTAACATAAGTTAACAGTTACATTAATTTTGAAACTAAGATACATTTCTTCTCCAACTTAAAATGCATTTTTTTCTTGCAATCATCGTTAAAGCTTTACATTTGAGGATTTGTTAAAAGAAATAATCTGATTTTTATTTTAAAAATTACTACTTAACTAACAGTATATATTTTATTAGTTTGGTAGCTGGCTATACGATATATTAGTGTATCGCTTTTAAAATGCACTGGAAAAGGATTTACCGTAAGGAGATAAACCAGAGATTTGTACAAAGGATGTGTGGTTTGGGACATGGGACGCTCGAAGCTTAACAATACCAGGTGCAATAGATATTCTGTCAACGTATGCAATATATATATATATATATATATATATATATATATATATATATATATATTATAGCCTTTGATAAACTATATAGTTTTTGGTATGGAATTTTTAGCCATAATTTATTTGACTGAAAATTATCTTTTCAAGTACTTTTACAGTATCAAAAAATGGTCTCAAGATGTATAATTAAAAGTAATTCCGTATTTCATGGAGTATGGACTAGGTTATGGAAATAAATATTACCATATATTTAAATTTCTAAAAATATTTATTTTAGTTTATTAGAAACATAAAAAAAACTATATTTAGTAACTGTAATATCATCTCAGTATTAGTTAAAAAATCACTCTATGTATTATCTAGACTCCACTTACTACAGTCGTTTAGATGTAATCTATGTGCAATTTTGGGGATATTGTAAACCTACTGAGGGGTACGTGAAATTTGTTTAACACGTCTGGAATGTTAGAAGTATTTAAAATCCGATAGACAGGAGGGGTGAGGTTTTAGTGTCAGAAAGTTTTTCCACTTAAGACTGGAATCCATCGCATCTAATACTTTAATTTGTTCGAACCTCATTTTCTTCTTTGAAGAGTAAGGAATACTATATTTGTACAATATCAAAATTTTACATTAATTTTTTAGATTAACATAAATACCTCTCTCTCTCTCTCTCTCTCTCTCTCTCTCTCTCTTCTCTCTCTCTCTCTCTCTATATATATTATATATATATATATATATATATATATATATATATATATATATAATATATATATATATTGTTGTATATTTCAGAGTTTTACATTTACCTAGTAGACATACTTTATGTATATATAGCAGATGTGTTTATTCCTTTTGATAGATAGTGTCAACGTCAGAAAAAAATACTTTTGTTTAAGTTTGGTATACAACTCTTTGGATGAAATAATACACACCTTATAATAATAAAACAAAAACTTTATATACGTTTCGTTACCATATTAATTTGAATTCTCAAAATTTAAATTATTTCAATTCTGTATAGTGAGTTATATCGTTATTTTTAACTTTTACTTTAAGCCTGTTACACAAGTGGTTTTTTTTTTATTTAATGTTAAATGTTCCCAAACAAATAGTTAAAATATATGCTAAATTTGAAGGTTATAATCAATAGTCACTCTGTCTTTACTAGAAATTATCAACAAATTGCAATCTTTCCAACTTTTATAATAAACTTAATTTGACAACAGTATTACATTATCAATGATCCTGATTTAAACTTTAGAAATCTGTACATACGTTCCATATACATACATTGTAAATATTCGATGTATTACCCTGACTGTTGGGCTATTAATAAACTAAGTTGAACGCAGATAGTAACAATCACTACATTCATTCACCCCTCATATTCGACCATATATCTACGACCGGTGTCTTAAAAATGAAAAAATAAAAAAAATAAAAAATAAATAGAATCAAGTATCACAATAAAAGCGAAGAAAAATTTATGAATGCATTTCTACTCACTTTAGCTTTAATCATACAAATATTAACTATACTTGAACGACAACGAAACAATTTAGCAATTTCAAACTTATACCCATTTTATAAATAAGAATTCAACGAAGAAATAATGAAGAAGTACAGCTGTTGGTTTTATGATTAATTTGAAAATTATTTACACTGTAAAAACGTTTAAAATCCTAGTAAAAAAATAAATAAATAAACAAACACGCATTAAGACAACCGTATGACTTACTATTTATTTAAATGTTGTGAATAAACCTAAATACCTAAATATGTTTTCCCATTTATGCACCTTATAATTAAATTAAAATCGTATTTTAAATTAAATTTAGTTTACTTTTTGTACGCTTAAACATTTAGAACATGTTTATGAGAACATCTTGCATATTTGATATTTTAGAGTATATCTTATATTGTTTTTTATTCCATTGATAAAAATTCAAATCATCAGGTTTTCATTTAAAATTAAATGTAGATTAAAATTTGTTTTATCTTTCACCACAGAGCCTAGTCCAAATTCACAACGATCCATACCTGACCGACCAACTGAATAGAGACAATGTAGAGTTCACTAAAAATGACTTTCGTAACGTTTTTCTCGTCAACAAAATCTCGTGTCTTCCGAATATTTCCGAATAAATGACAACTATAGTAGCGGAGCTGTGACTGGAGTGATATTCTGTCAATGACAGATGCCAAAGAAAGTCAGGATAAAAAAAGATAAGAAAAAATACTGTTAACATTAAATGTTAACAGGATTTTTTCTTATTTTTTTAATTTTTTAAATTATAGATTTGTTAAATTTTAAAAAATCACACCAATATGAGAAATACTCTACATTTGTTTAGCGTAATTAAATGTAATCTCATGCATTTCAATGAGTAATTAAATATAAAATAAAAATATTAACAATATACTATTGGTTATAATTTGAAATATATAATACACACTTGATACGTTACTCTTATATCTATCTAACCTTTGAACAAATTATTCAGAACATAAAAAAAAATAACAATACCTCACTGTCGAATAATGTTTTTATATTCAACTATGACTAAACAATGCTTAAAAAATACAGATTATTTAGTTATTTAAAAATAACTAACGGTATAATTTCATGAATAAATCGAAATCGAATAACCAGAAAAAGAACAAACTATGGTGACAATTAATATATACCACGATATACAGTTAAAAATTAAATACAAAAGCTGTAATTTTCTACAGTATTACGTGGTAATACACAGCAAATAATGTCTAAACGAAAATGTACTCTATTACGAACTAAATTCACTTACAACAGCAATGAAAACAGAAGAATAAATTAACAATGGATAAATTTTTTAACGTACTAAAATAAAGTCAACACATATGTTTAGGTCGTCAGTTAGGAGAGTGAAAGGCCTTTACTAACCATATAGAAAGAGGACTGTCCTTTGATTATTATATATTACTAAAGTAAAAGTTAATTTTTTACTTAAATCAATCTTACAATTCTAAAATTTACATTTTTAAAACCTAACCGTCTGTGTGGATTAAGTTTAACACTGTAATATTTCGTAATTTTGTTAATACTTAATTTAAATTATAAACACAATAAATATTAAAACATAGTTTAAATTATGTAGAAAAATAAACAAAGAATGTTGTACGTATTAGACTGAAATCATATCTTGAGAAATTCATGATTTTATGGGCTAACAGAAACAGCAATGTTTCTAGAACAGGTCATTGCTGTACAAAGACATGATTAGATGAGGTTGTCTCTTAGAGTTGTAATAACGGTTGTAGCTAAATGTTAAAATATAATCAGACTTTTTTGCAAAGTTGGTGACGAATAATTTATAATAAACATATAGGGGAGAAAACTAACATCAACCCCGAGAACTTAAAACGAATATGCTTGATAAACAAAGAATGAAATCGTCTGTATGATATAAAAAATAGGTCAGTAAATTTACAAAAAGGATATGTTATAAGATATAATAAAAAAGTAAAGAGTTCTTATCGAAGCAATCCTATAGGTATAATCCTATTAGGTTTTTTCTATATGTAACAATGCCTTTTTTTACTCTCCACATAAATATGGCAATAGAATTCCGATTTAATAGACTCATAAAATATATATAATATATCTCCGTAATAAATATAATTATTTTGGTATACATTATTTTAAAAATATTCTACAATATAATTGTTCATTTTTACGTTGCTATGTCTAAGGCCAAGAGAACATTGATAAATATTATGGTGTGTTTTATAAATATTGATATTATAAACATACAAATAGGGTATATTTTTGGAAAAAGCTTTTTAACGTATAGTAATATTAGTTTATTTTTATATTCCATAAGTATATTTTTAAAATGGAGTATATCTTAACTTTCAGGATTCTTAAGTAAATTCATTCAGATGTTATTAAAAATTGGGGTTTTTCAGAGGGTTAAGCTATCCAAAATATAAAATCATAACTTATAATATTTCATTTTTTTCATATTTCATAAATTTGCAGAGTTACGGTGTTGAAAACTCCAGCAGTGCACATTAATATATAATAATGTCGTTATATATAGTTATACGATGGTCTATCACAATTAGGTTTATTTAGTTTTCAGAGCATCTTTGCTCATATTTACATTTCAAATTTCAAAATAGTTGTTCATTTCTTACTATATCAGAGAGGATAACAAAGCGTAGTAATAAACTTACAACTTTGTTTACCTCTCACATAAAGCTTCTTATCTGAGAATGTGTTTGCTTAAACCAAGCTCTCTCTGCAACCTAGTCTTATTTTTCAAATGTGGAGATTACGCGTACACTTTCTTTACCTATCTTTGAATAGCAAAAAGAAAGGCTTTCAAATATCATAATTATCTAATAGTTTAAACATTTAGCTTTAATCACTTATTATTTGTTAAAAAATGTTTGTAGATGAACATCGAACATATTAATACGAGTACATGATAAAATTTTATATTTTTTATTATTACGTTTACACTCTAAAATTGGTAATACATGTGTTGTAGCAAAACATTTAATAAGAGATATCAGTTATAAATTTAAATGATGGTATCTCAAATATTGTTAAAGTTAAAAAAAGTGCATGTGATGAATCATTTATTTTTAACGTTCTGTTGTTTTATATAAAAGTTTCTGTATATTAGGAAATTACAGATAGCGCATGCTAAACTTCGAATTTAAAAATATACGTAATAATGTGTTACCAGCAATTATAAAAAAGTCATGAAATTGTCGACAGTAATAAGTAAAAAAGTAATGCTTAGTAAACGTACTTTCATATAAATAATTTTAAAAATTCTCATATATGAAAATAAAATGATTTATTCTGTGAGGCCTTTTGCCTGACTTACATTAGACATTATTTTGTTAATGTCTAATGTAAGTATCATTAGACATTAACAAAATAAAATAAATTTATTGGAATATATGAGAATTTTTTTAATTATTTCCAATTTCCAATAAAGAACTCAAAGAAGAAATGGGTACTTTCATAAATTTTTGAGTTTGTCTAATCTGATGATGGTATATATGAATATTAATATTGTCCATTATAGGTCTGTTTTGTATATTTATTTCCTCTTCATTTTGCATTATTTTTCCCTTAAAATTATATTACATTTGTCATTTACAAGACTAACTATTTTTTTAATATATGCTGCAGTAGTAAGAATTATTTAGAGATGATTAATTAACTTGGTAGTTAATTGGTAGTTATATTTTATATTTGCCTTACATTTCAGGGGTGGGCCTAGAAAATTAAATTGAATATGTGGAGGATCGATAAGTCTTATGATGGAATGTTATTTAAGGCATCCATTTATTACCATTCATTCTAGGGTTATATTCATCTTTAAGACTACTTTGGACGAAAACTGTGGCTTTAACGTATGAATGACTCGTTCTACTGTCACAGTAATATAAAAGCAATTAGGGTGCTAAAAGTTTGGATAAGTACTTGAAACATCAAAGACAGTTTTGGTCCATGTTTAGTAAGTGACTCAAGAGAATATCGAGTTCTGTCACATTGAACCATGCAGTGACATAGTGAATACTTTTTTTAACTGTCGCAGTGAATAGAAGGGTTAGTTGAACGCTATAAGCCTGCAGAGATACTTAAAATACAACGACAGTCTCGGGCCATGTTTACCAAGTGGCCCAAGGGAGTATTGAGTTCTGTCACATTTGACCATGCAGTGACATAGTGAACAATTTGTTTATCTGTAGCAGTGAATAGAAGGGTTAGTTGAACGCTATAAGCCTGCAGAGATACTTAAAATACAACGACAGTCTCGGGCCATGTTTACCAAGTGGCCCAAGGGAGTATTGAGTTCTGTCACATTTGACCATGCAGTGACATAGTGAACAATTTGTTTATCTGTACCAGTGAATAGAAGGGTTAGTTGAAACGCTATAAGCCTGCAGAGATACTTTATAAATAACAACGACAGTCTCGGGCCATGTTTACCAAGTGGCCCAAGGGAGTATTGAGTTCTGTCACATTTGACCATGCAGTGACATAGTGAACAATTTGTTTATCTGTAGCAGTGAATAGAAGGGTTAGTTGAACGCTATAAGCCTGCAGAGATACTTAAAATACAACGACAGTCTCGGTCCATGTTTACCAAGTGGCCCAAGGGAGTATTGAGTTCTGTCACATTTGACCATGCAGTGACATAGTGAACAATTTGTTTATCTGTACCAGTGAATAGAAGGGTTAGTTGAACGCTATAAGCCTGCAGAGATACTTAAAATACAACGACAGTCTCGGGCCATGTTTACCAAGTGGCCCAAGGGAGTATTGAGTTCTGTCACATTTGACCATGTAGTGACATAGTGAACAATTTGTTTATCTGTAGCAGTGAATAGAAGGGTTAGTTGAACGATATAAGCCTGCAGAGATACTTAAAATACAACGACAGTCTCGGTCCATGTTTACCAAGTAGCCCTAGAGAATTCAGAGTTCCGACACTGTTGGCCAGTCAGTGTTTTGGTTTCTTGCGAATTCCGTTTTTTTTATCTTTTTTTCTTAGTTAAAGGGATGTTAATCCTGTTAAATATTACCTTTTGATGTAACAACATTGAATACCATCTAGAGTTTTCAATATAAGAGTACATTAATCTGAACAATCCAACAAAAGAAAAAAAAAATAATTTTGAAAAATGAAACTGTTGATATCATGTTTTTTACGTACACTATTTTTTTAAATATGGTCATTTAAAATATAAACTGTAGACAAGAGTGCAGTAATTATATAACGGATGAATAATTTCCAAGTGGGTTAACATAAGTTATTGGTGTAGATTATTTCAAATATTTCACTTTTGGAAATAAAATGTTAAAAAAGTAATTTTTACAAAATTGCTAAACTATTATGGTAGTTAAAGAATTACAAAAGCTTTTTATATAATTTGGAAACAAAGTAATTAAACGTTTTAACTTTAAACAACCGAGTCAGCTGTTATTTAAGTTCAATTATATTTCTATAAAATAGTCTTGCTAATAAATAGAAATACTTATTTATTCAATTGTTTATTTCTTGATAAGGGTTTGATTTAACATTAAAGATATTGTTTGACCTCTAATACTTTCTTTTCAATCTAAGAACGCATTTTTTATTCATTTATTCATTCACCAACCTCTACCATACATATTTACCTGCAAAGTGTTTAATAATTCCAATTAAAATATTTTGTATAAAAACTTGTTAACCACTATATTTAACTACACTTTATATTTATCAAAATATATCATAATTTAACTAGTATTATACTCGTATTTCTGTGAGCTTACTTGTTCATGTAAGGCTTAAAGCTTATTAAATTCATTTCAAATTAAATTCATTCATTTCATTTCTTGTAGACTCTTTTACGTGTTTTTTAAAAACATTATCTTTATTAACTGTATGAAAAAAACGGACAGTGGTTGACATCATTATTGCCTGACAGAAGACGTTTACTTTCGCAACTTTAACAAAAATGTACAGTACTTAAATGGGCAAACTTATATTACATTATCATATATACATTTTATAAATACTACACAATTTAATGTCTATTGTGAATATATTAAGGTTAACCTTATCATAAGCAGCAGACCTTATCTTCTTCTGAATTACGTTTTTAGTGAGCATTGAAAATTAAGTAAATATTTCCCCCACTACCTTTTGGTGGAATACATACAATTGTGTAACAATTGTATTATAACCTATTACATCGATATAACTAATAATATTTTTTTTTCATTCGTCAAATGCCTATATATTGTACAATCATACATACATACGGGGTAGAAAAAAATATGGAAGGTTTATCCTTTTCAGAGTAGCAGCCATTTGAATTTCAAAGTAACTAATTGAACATTACCATTTTGCACTATTTAACGGTTTCAAGTAAGTTATTCTTATCAACATTTCTAATTTATGGATCGAAATTACTCACAAAAATTAAATCATCAATGAAAAAATAATGTATTTAAATCGTTTCCATATTTATTTTCCACCCTGTATATACACACACAATAAACATATAATATGTAAATATTCTTATATATTTGCCCTAGAGAGCTTTAAATCTATATTATTACGTATATTCTAATATATATCCGTTGTTTTTCAGTATTCTATATTGTATTATAAGTTAGATGAATGTTTCTATCACACAGGAAGATGAACAATTTTAGAGTTTTAGATTCATATGAAAAAAATAGCACAAAGTATATTTTTAACTCAAACAAGTTTCGTTGAAATATTTGCATATAAACAATTTTATAGTTTTTAGATTCATATGAAAAAAAATTTACGCAAAGTATAGTTTTCACTCAAACAAGATTCACTGAAGTATTTTCATCATGGTTCAAAATATACAGTCATTTATTGTTTTTATTTAGACCTTGTAGTATTTAAGTTTTTAAGTTTCAATATGGTAAATGTACATTCATATACCTTGTCATTTTCGTGATACAATTTTACAAATAAATAGTTTTTCATACCGGCAGTAGTAACACTGACAATGTTTTTCATAATGAAGGAGATAACACGGTTCTTTGCCAACAGGTTATCGATATAATACTTATTATCTATTATTTTGTTAATGATAAATTATACATTTTTGAGAATATTGATGTTTGTATTTATTTTTAAAATACTACAATTTAAAGTACACGAAAAGTCCAAAAATTTAAAAAAATCCAGATAAAAAAAATTGAACTATGAATAAGCGCACAGATATAATAAAATTTAAAAATTCAACAAAGTCATTCAATACCAGTCCAATTGAGTAATGAAAATGATGGTGGATTGAGAGAGATTGTTCAACGCCAAGGATTGTGAATGTAATCTATTAATCAAAAAAGGCCAAACTTATAGTATATCGTCTGGGTACATACTCTGATGGGAAATGTATTTAATTATTTTATGAAGCATCCTGCTGTGAAAACGAAAGAGATATTGAATTAATTAGAGTGAACTAACTAAATTAAAAATAATATATAAACTGATAATAAGTACGTTTATTATTGCCTTCTAACATGAATAATATTTAATAAATACAAAATTACTCTACTTACGTAGCTAGATCAATATAATTAATTAAATGAAATTCACGTTTTTTATGCGCTTTTACCAAAGACAAGAACCTTCTATGTGTTACTGTTTATTGAAGAAAGTTAGTTAAATGGGCTATATAAATGAAGTTGATAACTATTTTTAGTTGTTGCCAGTAAAATTATATTTAAAATAAAGATTAAAAGCAGTTCATTACGTATACTTAATGAAGAAAGGTACATAACTAAACATACAACAAGTATCATGAAATAAACTAGATAGATTGACGGATAGTAAAGGGAGGAAAAGAAAAGACAGATATATAATGAGAACTTTAGAGAAGAAGAGGGATAAGAACCACTCCTAGAAACGGTTTAAAGAATTAGACTGCGATGGTTTTGTGCATATGAAGAGGTTTGGGAAGCAGAGATTGCCAAGAAAGGTACTTGAGAGAAGAATGGAGGAACGTATGCCAAGACGAATACCAGAGATATATGTAGTAGGTTAGTTAAGGAAGGGGTGGAAAAAAGATATAAGGATTGAACTGGAGATATTGAAGAAAGAAAATGGTAAGACAGACAGTGTGTTAAGTAGATTCAATGAAAGAACTAAAAACTGCTGCGGATTAATAAGATGGGTTGACTATTATTTTCTGTTATGTATTGACAATGGTATAATACTTCGTATACTCACCCATGTAAATTCAAGTATGACTGTGTATGTGATGAGCATTTACTAAGGTCCCCATCGAATAAATGAGAAGGTTTATTGGAATGTAAGATCGTATTCTAAGAGAGGTGGCATTTATATTACCACTTTGACTATTGAAGTCTTTGAAAGAACGTACACGTCAATCATTACCTGAGTTGTTTGCACTTTAGCTAAATATTTTCATCAATTCAGAATTATTAGTAATACGTATTATTTAATTATTTAAAATTTATAATAACAGTATCACTAACTCTTATAAACTGGTCTAAAATATTAAAATACAACATTTGGATTGATAAATAAATGAAGGCTTCTTTTTTAGAATTAATATATACAAGATCAGCTTCAAAAATACGTTTTATAACATTAACAGTAAATAGAACTGTGTTAAGAAAATCTGTTGTATTTTGGGCCCAAAAAACTTTTAATTTTCTTCCTTCTCGTATTGGACTCTCAAGACATTAAACTCTTTCAAAAAACACTTACAATGTTGTTGTTTGATACTGTACAAACAATATTTGTGATATTTTTTAAATAACCCAATAATATATTGGCCTAAGTAAATCACTAGTATTTAAAGTAAAAACTCATTATTGTACTTTTTACTTAACGTCCCAGATTGTTAATGCTTAGAAAAACAAGGGAACAGAAAATAAAAAGCACTTTATATGTAAATCGTAGTAGATAATTTTGCTATTCTATCTTGAGCTTAAAAACTGTAAAATGCTGTTTATTTCTTATTTGTAATATATTAAATACCGTAACTGAAATACATTATTATCCATAACACATAGTAAGATTGATTTACATGGCATAGATTATTAATGAAGTAAAATAATATATTTAATTAAGTAATTATATTCATAGTTATAAATAATTTAGAGAAAATATATTTGTTGTGAATTTTATGGCGAACATATTTTTTTTTCAGTGTTTTGGATTGTGTTGTTCATTACTTTAATAATGTTTACTTTTTCGTGTTTCTATTCTCTGTCCAATGCTTTTTTCACACTACATTAAATATAATAATTAATGTTCGAAGTGCTCCAGAGAATTGTTACGACTGTGTCAAATGAATGTATGTTTGTTAATTTACGCTGTCGTCATAACTTTTAAGATGACACATAACTATTAGATGGTTTTGTATTAGTAGTACGATTAAAGGTGGAATATTAAGTCATTTCACTCTATAAAACATTCCTACGAAAATAATTGAATTACTACAGTATTTGAAATAAGGATAGATTTTACTTCTCTGTCGTATGGTTTTATAGAATTATCAGACGCAAACTTATCGTTTATTAAAAATTAATTATTTAATGTAAATGTTTAAGTTTAAATGCAATATAATAGAAAAATATAGTTTAACTATATATATATATATACATGTAGTACAAAAATAAACGGAAATAAAAATGTATGTTCAATAACATACATATTGTAAAATAAATATGCTCATTTTCACTATGTATTGATTATACAGAAAACGTAGCTAAGACTTTAAAAAAAATATTTTTATCATTTCAATTTAATACCTTAAATGATCAAATTATAACTGTACTGCCCTTAAAACAAGTGTACAGCCCTTGTACTTGTACTCTTCAAAGGAAAAACATATTGGACTACAACTAAAATGGTAATACATGTTGTTAAATAAGTTTATAAGAATATAAATATGGAAATCAAATAGTACTTCCAAATAAATCAAATAGAACATACAAAAATAAATATTTATATCAACCAACATTGAATTAGCAATTGCACAATTGTACGTATACTAATTAATATACAAATTTGTAGAACTAAGAACTGTTTTATAGCTATCAATTAAATGCCATTAAAAATAAAGCTTGGAATCGTATCACTAACTGAACGATCAGTCACGGAAGGCTCTAGGGTCATATAGAATACATTGCTTTGGGACACATTAGCGTCTCGTAGAAGTTAATGCCCAAATAATGATCGAAATTAAATGATTATTTACTACACAATTTACCTAACTGTTTAATTTGTATTAATTGCTAATATATTCGTTAATCTGAAGATAATTAGTATTATTTCAAGTTTATTTAACTAAAAATGTCTTTCAAGTATTGAGGTTTACATTTCAGAGACTACAAAGACTATAACCAGTTTATATCCTATCAACAACAACATTGAAAAAAACGTTATAAAAGTCGTTTGGAAATTGATTTAAAATTAAAACATCGAATTACTAATAGATATAAACAAAAAAGCGATCTAAAGATATTTCTAATTTTTATTTTAATACGATTTGTTTTCTTCAAAGCGATATCAGAAACATATTTTTTTAATAAAAATCTTTAATGTTAATTATAATAATTTTAAATTCACATTATATTTTATGAAACCCAATTAAAAATACAAAAATCTCACAACGTGGTCTTGGTGATCAACCAAGCCACCACTATAAATACTGCACATTTAATGTTCTAAAAACGACTAGTTGTAATTAGTCATTGCTAATACTTACGTCTTTTGACTATGAATTCAATTTTTAGATAGTTCTATTAATATGAGAAATTATTTGGTTTCACATCTTTATTAGTTTAATCCTGTGTTGTATGTTAAGGAACCAATCGTATGTTCCTTATCGTATGTTCCATGACCTAGTGGGATACAACCCCTTGCTTAATATTCTACAAAAGTAACACGTGTATGCTATGAATGTTCGTATTTAAATATTTTACAGTATACAATTATATTTTCGTACAAGAAAGAAAACCATTTACATTGCCATTATTATTATAATACTATACAAATATATACTTTTATTAGCCAGGCAAGCAAAAACACTGACTATTTTTTTCATGTTAGAGGCTAAAAACAATGTTCTTTATATACTGGTTATGATAAGTAATTTTTGTTGTTGATAATTTTGCTTATTTAAGGCATTTAATGCATAAGAGATCACTTAAAGGTGGAAATTTAAATAAAATGGTAAAACCAGTTGAAAATGTGATTAATATAATAATAATAAAGCAAGTTTGAAAATAAAAATTCATAAAATAGCAACCGAAAGGATTATTATGAGTAAGGACATGTTGGGGAGGAATTTGTCGACAACAAGGGATTTGAACTTGGAAACGGATTGAAATGAACTATTAAGTTACAATATGTCTCCTTGATATTAATCCTTGATATTTTTTTAGCAAATTACGAACATATTGTTGTGAAAATTTAAGATATATTAAATAAATACATGGAAAGATATTAAAATACAAAGTAACAAAAAAATAATTATTCATTACAAATATAAAATAAATTATATAAATAAAGATGAACTATATTTACGTGGCTTGTTCAATGTTTGCTTTTTTGAGAACGATTTTTTTCTGTTTTCACCAATTACAGTAAGCATTATATATGTCAAAATGAAATAAAGGAAGACAGAAAAGGTGGGAATGCTAACAGACGGATATGATGTAGAACCAGTGAAGAGTTTGATTGATTACCAATAAATTATTTATACAACAAAGATTAAATCCACTAAACTACGTACTTTACTAAAAAAAGTGACAAATAAAAATTAGTATAATGCATTATTATTTTTCTGTAATAAAATGTTTTCTCTGTCACAACTCAAAACCCAAACAGATTGTTAAAATTTGAGACCATGGTGACTTTATTTTAATTCCTCAATCGTGCATCTCTAGCACACACTTATCAAAAAATTTAAATCAAATAGATGTCATAGCTAAAATGACATTTAAAAATATTGTCAACCCAGCCTTTAACTTGGTATTGAACCTCCCACTCACCCATACATACGTTCGATCGTTTAGATCTACTCATCCGTCCATACACATATGGTAGTATTGGCCCACACACTCACCTATACAAGTACATGGTATTGACCTTCCACTCATCCATACACGTACGATCGTGTAAACCTACTTATCTACC
Organism: Stictocephala bisonia; assembly: GCA_035578905.1. Classification (NCBI taxonomy): domain Eukaryota; kingdom Metazoa; phylum Arthropoda; class Insecta; order Hemiptera; family Membracidae; genus Stictocephala; species Stictocephala bisonia. The sequence continues at coordinate 31,983 of JAQJVL010004855.1, forward strand.
CATACACACACGGTGGTTTGACACTTCCACCCACCCTTACACGTACGATCGTACATTACTACTCATAAATAAATACACTTACGGTAGTATTTGGCCCACCCACTCATTTAAACACGCACGGTGGTATTTACCATCCCACCCACCTTTTAACGTACGATGATGTGAACCTATGTATACATCCATACACGTACGCTCATGTATACCTAATTACCCATCCTTACACCTACATATTGATACTCCCACCCAACCTTACAGGTACGATGTTTTAGACCCACTCATTCATCCGTACACGAACGGTGGTAATGGTCAACCCACTCATCTATACACGTACGTGGTATTGGTCAACCCACTCACCATTACAGGTCAGTGTGTCTTTACTTACTCCGTGCTACATAAGGGATATGCCTTGTTTCTATAGATAATGATGCAACAATTTTATAAAAATCCAGAATGCCAAAATAATAATAATATACCATTATACTGTATGAGCCTATTGTATATACCGAAAGTAGGAGAACAACGTAAAAGGATCTTTTATTATAGTGAAACGTAAAAGTAGTCAAAGAGCACAGTCTATTGTCTTTTTTGCTACAATGGCACATATTGACACGACCATAAGTAATATAGCGACAATTTTGCTTAGAATATATTTCTAACAGTAACCAATCAGTGTTAAACAGAAATATAGCTTACACGTAGTGAATATCACAAAGTATATTAAACGTTGTAAATATGGTATACCGAATAATTTCAGTATAAACTTGTAAATCTTTTACTTATTTTGTAATAAATGTTTCTTATCTGGGTTATAACCCTTTTTTATAACCCTTATACTTGCACTGGGTTATAAAAGAACCTAACATACTGCTTAAAATAAATCTCCACAGCACTCCAAGTAGCTGAGTTACAGCACTACATCACTAGTGCCAACAGATTAAGGGAGTACATGTCGGTGCATATTGTAAGCGATAGGTCAAATAATCGTTACTAATTATGAACTGACACAGTGTCCTCTGAATGGTTACCATCGACGTGTACACTACCATGAAATTCTGGGGTGTCCATGTAGGGTTATGGTCAAGTACCGGATGTTGGGCAATGATCATAACTGAGTACCATGCTTGTCAGTTAGGTTAAAATTAGACCAATACTACGAGTTTAGGATTCCACGTAAAACTGAACGTCTACTAGTTACTTGCCCACGATATTAGACTATTAATAAATGGCCCTTCCTAAGGAACAATCTACCGTAGTATTACAATAGTTCAAATACAATAATATCGTATTTACCTATATCTACGTTATTGGTGTCTGTTGGAAATGTTGAATAGTAATACAAATAGTGCTACCAGTAAACTGTCTTGTATCACAGAGTTTTGTGTTGAGAGTCAGTAGCAGCGTGACTGATGAAACCACCACTACTGTCCATTGTCCTGGAACTTCCTGCTTCTGTTCGGACGACAGGACGAATGTAACTCGGTATTATTGTCACATCCTCTGTTCATGATCATTTTTCTCTACCTGTTTGGGATTATCAGTCCATCTGCATTGCGTCTTCTGGCATTATGTTTGCTTTTTTGGGAAATGTTTTACCTAGTCTTGTCGGAACGAGTACTTTTAACTGTTGAAAATGCCCTAAGAAACCATAAGTAAAATTATATATTTTTAATAATAAAGATTTCAGTTGTGTTAACCTTAACTTTTTTTCTTTTTATTGTTATTTAAATAATGGGTAATTTGTACATGGTCACTTTGTGTATAACTGCAACATGGATACGACTCATAAGACAGTAATGAATTTATGTAAGTTTTATTATGTATGCTTAGTATAGGTATGGTTAGTAATGGTTAGTAATTACACTTAGTATATATTGCTTTGAGTGGATAGTGAAATTTCCTATTAATCTTTGCCTCTTACTTAAAGCAAATTAAACGCTAGACGTAAAAGTGTAATAATATATTTTTGAAATCATTATACTAAATGTTTAGTTATCTTTATGTTACAATTATGAAAAGGAAGCCTAAACTTTACAGTTATCGTATTGATTCTAACAAAAACCTCAAATCTGAAATATTTTAAATGAATCCAAATACTACCATAATGCATGTTTTTGTATGTAAGAAACCAAATTACACACGACAAATCATTTGATTGCCGGCGTGGTTGCTTAGTGGATAAGGCTTTGGACCACGGAGGGCAAGGTCCAAGGTGCGAATCCCCAAAATGAGCCAATGGTCGGTACTTCACTCGTTGAATAAAGTTGACGCACAGGCTTGTAGGCTATGTCTACTGATGAGTGAAGTTAAAAAAGAAGAAAAAAAGCGTTCTGAGTATTTATATAAATAGTAAAAAGTTTTCTCCAATCATTTTCTGTGGCGTACGAGTAAATAGTGCTGTGGTTATAAACTAACAGTGTGCGTAGTTTGTCTCTAAATATTATTAAAAGTCACATCTTTATTTATCCGTTTTAATAATCATTTAATATGATTAAAATAGGACCGAAAGTATATTTATTAAAATATATATATATATATCTAGTGATATTGTCTTAGGTACTTTTAATATAACTCACAGTAATTGTAAAATTTTGTTATCCATTAAATAAGAATAAATTAATTTATAAATACTTTTTATTGGTATCAAATAACTACTAAAGAGTAAAATATCGGATTTATAGGTGAAATATGAAACTATTTTCAATATGACGACTATTTTAGCACCCTAATATCAGGTAATATTGATTTTGAAGGGAGTTCTGAAAGCTCTTAATAGTACAAACTTGTCGGCTAATAGCAATCTGCATCCCGATAAACGTATCAACTCTCGAACATAACTAATAATTCACTTTAAACGTTCAATACTTACCTAATCAATGGAAATCGGAGTGTATTACAAATATCAAATATTTTCAATGAATATTGGGGTTGAATTTTCCCTATTTAAATTGTAATTCAATATGATATTTCTATCAATAAATTCTACAAATATGATGTTTCGCTAAATTTAAACAATAATTATCTATTTAGTTAAAATAATACTGAACGAATTTGAACCAGAACAAAAAGAGGATATGCCATAAAACATATTCTTATATTTAGTCAGAAACAAAATACGATTTTTCACAATACTGGGGTGTAGTAAATGAAAAAAAATTATTTACTGGCACGTATCTACCTATTCTAGGCTTAAAAGATAAGAAGTACATATTCAAAAAGATAAGTTATTTGTTTTTCTGAATTTACAACGACATATACAAAGTTATTATTTATTTGAAGGAAAAACCAACTGATAACAATACCTCATGTTTCTATTAATAGTTTATACTCACACTAATTTTGGTGATTTTGACAACAAATTACAGCTAAAACATAAAACAAAGAATCTGGGTGGCCTTTTTATGTTAAAATTAAGTACTTTAGTTTTTATCATGTTGAAATTACAAAAAAATATGGTTAAAAATGCAACAATCTTATAAACTGACAATTGAAAATATTATTTGAGCCTTTGAAGAAAACCCTTCAACATTAATAAAGCGTTTCCGTTGAGCTGTCTAATTAAAGACATAGGCACGCGTGTCCAGTTCACCGTTGTGAATATGTTTACCAACCTTTCAATTAGTGGGTAACCTACACAAATTTAGAAACTTTAATTTAAACGTATATAACCATGAAAATTAAAATTCTGACTAAATACTTCTCCTTTTCCGGAATAAAAAACATATTAATTTTGCTTAGTATTTGTGTAACGTTTCATATATATATATAATAAAATATATATATATATTATATATATATATATATATATAAATATATATTTTAGGATGTAATTAAATTAAACTGAGTACCCTTATATTTATTTTTATTAAAAACTCATTACCAACATGTTTCGACTTTCTGGTCATTTTCTAGTGTAAATTAAATAAGTTGATTATATAATAATTTTTAAAATAAAATTGTAAAACATGTGGTTTTTGTTAAATATTGATGAATATGGATAAGTTGGTGATATTTTTTAGTTATAATTTTTAATGTTTCGAATCTTATCAAAAATAGGGTTTGTATAATTGATTTGTGTGTTCAACATGTTCAGTGGATTATCTTGTTGTGCCAAATATATATGTAATTCTTCTGTTGCATTCATTTTCTTGCCCTTTTTCATAAAATTTAATATTTCCATGTTTTTCTTCCATTTTGTGTACGTGTGGTTTGTAGAGAGCAAGTGTTCTGCGAATGTGGATTTCATTGTAGTTGTGTTATAGCTTCTGAGAGCTTGTATATGTTCTTGAAAGCGTGTTTTGAATGGTCTTCCAGTTTGTCCAATGTAGAATTTATCACAGTCTGTACAATTAATTTTGTAAAAAAACCTGATTTGCTGTAAATGTTGTCATTATTATTTTTCTTTTTGAGATTGTTTATCTAAAATGTGAATGTGTTGTTGCGTGTGGTGAAACTTAGTTTGTAATTTGTATTTTGAAAGGTTTTTCGAATAGCTTTGTTTAGGCTTGTGTTATATGGTACGTTTTATAAATTTGATCTTTTTTTGGGTCTTGATTTTTTGAGCTGTCATTTCTTTTCTTCTTTTTGTTTCTTATTAGTTTGTCAATCATGTTTGGTTTGTATCCGTTTTTTATTGCCAAATATTTTATTATATTTTTTTCTTCAGTGAAGTGTTTCTCGTTCATTGGTATGTATATTAGACGATTTATCATAGAATGGAAAGTTGATAATTTGTGTTGCCAGGATGATTGGATGTAGATGGTATTATAAGGTCGGTTTGTGTGGGTTTTCTGTAGATTTTAAATGAATGTATATTGTTGATTTTGGTAATTGATAGATCTAAATAATTGATTACATCAGTTTGGGCTTCTTTAGTGAATTGTATTTGGGGGAACATAGAATTTAAATAAGATAAAAAATCATTACTTTCTTCCAAGTTTCCATCAAATAAACAAATAATGTCATCTACATATCGGTACCAGTATATAATTTTGTTTCTGAACGGGTTGGATGGGTGCATTATTTTCTTTTCTTCCAGATTTGTGTATAAATATATTTGAGAGAAGACCTGACAATGGGGAACCCATTGCTAGACCATTTTCCTGTTTGTAGTAAGTTGTATTAAATTGGAAATAATTTTGATCTGTAAAAATTTTTTTTAAATTTGTTGTGATGTCTTTTATTTCTTGGTTGTTCAATATGAAATTTTTCTTCAAATCATTTTCTAGAATTTGTAATGCTTCTTGAGGGGTATGTTTGAATACATGTCTTTTATGTCAAATGAAAGAAATAAACTGTTTTTAGATATGTGTATGTTATCAATCTTGTTGACGAGATCTATTGTATTTCTTATGTTATAATTTTGTATTCCAAACAATGTTATTTTTGTATAGTTTTGTTCAGATATTTACATAATTTGTATGTTGGTGCGTTTCGAAAATTAACTATAGGTCTGATTGGTATGTTGAGTTTATGTGTTTTTGGGTATCCTTTCATTTGTGGGGCCTTTGGGTTGATCATTTTAAGGTTGTTTTGTTCTGCTTTTGATAAAGTTTTACAGCGTGTTATTGTATCATTTGTTCTCTTCAAATAGTCTTGTGTTGGATTTTTGTTTAATTTAATGAATTTGTTGTAAGTCCATAACTTTTTTATCATAATCTTCTTTCTTAATCATGACAACTGTGTTTCCTTTGTCTGCTTTTGTTATAATAGCATTGTTTGTTTTTAACTTATTTGAGATAGATTCTATCAATTTCATTTCTTATTTTGATGTTTTTTTGTATTAGTGATTTGGTTGGATTTAAATTTGTTTTGTTCAGTTCATGAATAAAATTGTGTTGTATTGGTTCTTGATCTGTATTGTCTGTGTTTTTTATTGCAATTTGTAAATTTAAAAGTTCGTCTTGGATTGTATTTTTCTTGAAATCAAGATTAATATTGTGTTTTAACGATTGTATTAATTTATTAATACAATCGTTAAAATTTTGTATTTAATATTTATATAAAATATTAAATACAAAATTATTATTGTATTTAATATTTTGATTTCAAGAAAAATACAATCCAAGACGAACTTTTAAATTTACATATTGCAATAAAAAACACAGACAAATACAGATCAAGAACCACTACAACACAATTTTCTTCATGAACTGAACAAAACAAATTTAAATCCAACCAAATCACTAATACAAAAAACATCAAAACAAGAAATGAAATTGATAGAATCTATCTCAAATAAGTAAAAACAAACAATGCTATTATAACAAAAGCAGACAAAGGAAACACAGTTGTCATGATTAAGAAAGAAGATTATGATAAAAAAGTTATGGACTTACAACAAATTCATTAAATTAAACAAAAATCCAACACAAGACTATTTGAAGAGAACAAATGATACAATAACACGCTGTAAAACTTTATCAAAAGCAGAACAAAACAACTTAAAATGATCAACCCAAAGGCCCCACAAATGAAAGGATACCCAAAAACACATAAACTCAACATACCAATCAGACCTATAGTTTTAAATTTTTGAAACGCACCAACATACAAATTATGTAAATATCTGAACAAAACTATACAAAATAACATTGTTTGGAATACAAATTATAACATAAGAAATACAATAGATCTCGTCAACAAGATTGATAACATTCACATACCTAAAAACAGTTTATTTCTTTCATTTGACATAAAAGACATGTATTCAAACATACCCCCTCAAGAAGCATTACAAATTCTAGAAAATGATTTGAAGAAAAATTTCTCATTGAACAACCAAGAAATAAAAGACATCACAACATTAACAAAAATTTTTACAGATCAAAATTATTTCCAATTTAATACAACTTACTACAAACAGGAAAATGGTCTAGCAATGGGTTCCCCATTGTCAGGTCTTCTCTCAAATATATTTATACACAATCTGGAAGAAAAGAAAATAATGCACCCATCCAACCCGTTCAGAAACAAAATTATATACTGGTACCGATATGTAATGACATTATTTGTTTATTTGATGGAAACTTGGAAGAAAGTAATGATTTTTTATCTTATTTAAATTCTATGTTCCCCCAAATACAATTCACTAAAGAAGCCCAAACTGATGTAACCAATTATTTAGATCTATCAATTACCAAAATCAACAATAAACATTCATTTAAAATCTACAGAAACCCACACAAACCGACCTTATAATACCATCTACATCCAATCATCCCTGGCAACACAAATTAAACAACTTTCCATTCTATGATAAATCGTCTAATAAACATACCAATGAACGAGAAACACTTCACTGAAGAAAAAAATATAATAAAATATTTGGCAATAAAAAACGGATACAAACCAAACATGATTGACAAACTAATAAGAAACAAAAAGAAAAAAGAAATAACAGCTCAAAAAATCAAGACCCAAAGAAGATCAAATTTTTTAAACGTACCATATAACACAAGCCTAAACAAAGCTATTCGAAAAACCTTTCAAAATACAAATTACAAACTAAGTTTTTACCACACGCAACAACACATTCAACATTTTAGATAAAAAATCTCAAAAAGAAAAATAATAATGACAACATTTACAGCAAATCAGGTATTTACAAAATTAATTGTACAGACTGTGATAAATTCTACATTGGACAAACTGGAAGACCATTCAAAACACGCTTTCAAAGAACATATACAAGCTCTCAGAAGCTATAACACAACTACAATGAAATCCACCTTCGCAGAACACTTGCTTTCTACAAATCACACGTACACACAAAAGGAAGAAAACATGGAAATATTAAATTTTTATGAAAAAGGGCAAGAAAATGAATGCAACAGAAGAATTTACATATATATTTGGCACAACAAGATAATCCACTGAACATGTTGAACACACAAATCAATTATACAAACCCTATTTTTGATAAGATTCGAAACATTAAAAATTATAACTAAAAATATCACCAACTTATCCATATTCATCAATATTTACAAAAACCACATGTTTTACAATTTTATTTTAAAAATTATTATATAATCAACTTATTTAATTTACACTAGAAAATGACCAGAAAGTCGAAACATGTTGTTTAATGAGTTTTTAATAAAAATAAATATAAGGGTACTCAGTTTAATTTTATTACATCCTAAAATAACGTAAGTAGCCCTAATTTTAACTTTATATTACTATATATATATATATATATATATATATATAATATATATATATATATATATATATATATATATATATATATAAGCAATTCATAGCATTCTATTTTTTATTTTATTTACGTAAAATTGAAACATTACAAATTTACTAATATCGTAATATTGAAAAGTAAGAGTACAAAATATATGCCAGTCAGCGTTCATCTTCTAATAGTTATGTATTATGACGTTATAATCGTACTACGAAGTTATATTTTATAACAAAGCAGGTTATATTTGTGTTTATATTATATAAATATATATCCCTTAACATACTTTGACCTACCAAACTTCAGTATATTGTAATAAGGGCGAAGACCACAGAGAGGTGTGTAGCATGTTATTATTTATATTGCTAACCCAAAACGTTTCAATAATAATAATAATAAAAAAATAAAAAAACTATTAGTAAGCATTACAATTCCTTTAAAGGATTATATCAAACATAAAAAAATCTACCAA